>SZWC01006473.1:29952-45565 GCA_023375785.1 Penium margaritaceum
GAACAGTGGAGCAAGCAAGAGAAGACTGGGGCAAGACATGGAAATTGGAGCAAGCCAAAGAATGGTGGAGTAAGTTAGAGAAAAGTGGAGCAAGCCAGAGAACAGTGGAGAAGGCCGGAGAAAGGTAGAGCAAGCCAGGGAACGGTGGAGCAAACCAGCGAATGGTGGAGCAAGCCAAAGAATGGTGGAGCGAGTCGGGGAAAGGTGGAGCAAGCCGGAAAAGGTGGAGCAAGCCAGAGAAAGGAGGATCTAGCCATGGATAGCTGGAGCAAGCAAGACGAAGGTGAAGCAAGGCAGAGAACGGTGGTGCAAGGTAGAGAACAGTGGAGCAAGCCAAAGAATGGTGGAGCAAGCCAGAGAACTGTGGAGTAAGCCAGAGAATGGTGGAGCAAGCTAGAGAACTGTGGACCAAGCTTGAGAACAGTGGAGCAAGTTAGAGAACCGTGGAGCAAGCCAGAGGACGGTAGAGCAAGTCAGAGAACGGTGGAGCTAGCCAGGGAACGGTGGAGCAAGCCAGAGAATGGTGGAGCAAGCCAGAGAATGATGGAGTAAGCCAGGAAACAGTGGAGCAAGCAAGAGAAGAGTAAAGCAAGCCAGAGAAAGGTGGAGCAAGCCAGAGAATGGTGGAGCAAGCCAGAGAATGGTGGTGGAAAAATCCAGTGAAAGGTAGAACCAGCCAGAGAACTGTGGATCAAGCCAGAGAAAGGTGGAGCAAACCAGAGAAAGTTGGAGCAAGCCAGAGAAAGATTGAGCAAGCCAAATAAAGGTAGAGCAAGCAAGGGAAAGGTGGAGCAAGCCAGGGAAAGGTGAAGCAAGCCAAAAAAAGTGGACCAAGACAAAGAACAGTGGAGCAAGCAGGGAAAGGTGGAGCAAGCGAGAGAAAGGTGGAGCAAGCCAGGGAAAGGTGGTGCAAGCCTGAGAAAGATGAAACAAGCTTGACAGAGCTGGAGCAAGACAGGGAAAGCTGGAGCAAGCCATACAAAGATGGAGTAATCCAGAAAACGATGGAGCAAGCCAGAGAACAGTGGAGCAAGCAAGAGAGGGGTTGAGCAAGCCAGGGAATTTGGAGCAAGCCAGAGAACGGTGGAGCAAGTTAGAGAACAGTGGAGCAAGCCAAATAACGGTGGAGCAATCTAGAAAAAGGTCAAGCAAGCCAGGGAACGGTGAAGCAGGCCAAAAAACGGTAGAGCAAGCCAGAGAATGGTGGATGAAGCCAGAGAAAGGTGGAGCAAGCCAGAGAATGGTGGAGCAAGCTAGAGAAAGGTGGAGCAAGCCAGGGAAAGGTAAGCAAGCCAGGGAAAGATGGAGCAAGCCAGAGATAGGTGGATCAAGCCATGGATAGCTGGAGCAAGCCAGACGAAGGTGAAGCAAGCCAGAGAATGGTGGTGCACGCTAGAGAATGGTGGAGCAAGCCAAAAAATGGTGGAGCAAGCCAGTGAACAGTGGAGCAAGCCAGAGAATTGTAGAGTTAGCCAGTGAACGGTGGAGCAAGCCAGAGAATTATGGAGTAAGCCAGCGAACGGTAGAGCAAGCCAGAGAATGGTGGAGCAAGCCACAGAATGGTAGAGCAAGTTAGAGAATGGCGGAGCAAGCCAGAGGACAGTGGAGCAATCCTGAGAACGGTGGAGCAAGCAAGAGAACAATAAAACAAGCCAGACAACGGTGGAGCAAGACAAAGAAAGGTGGAGAAAGCTAGAGAATGCTGGAACAAGTTAGAGAATGATAGAGCAAGCAAGAGAACGGTGGAGCAAGCCAGAGAAAGGTGGAACAGGAAAGAGATAGGTGAAGCAAGCAAGAAAAAGGCGGAGCAAGCCAGAGAAAGGTGGAGCAAGCTAGAGAATGGTGGAGCAATCCAGAAAACGGTGGAGCAAGACAGAGAACGGTAGATAAAGCCAGAGAACAGTGCATTAAGCCAGAGAGCGATGGAGCAAGCTAGAGAACAATGGAGCAAGCCAGAGAACGGTAGCGCAAGCCAGGGAACGGTTGAGCAAGTCAACAAACGGTGGAGCAAGCCAGAGAACTGTGGAGCAAGCCACGGAAAGGTGGAGCAAGCCAGAGAGATGTGCAGCAAGCCATAGAAAGGTCGACCAAGCACTGAAAAGGTGGAGCAAGCCAGAGAACGGTGGAGCAAGCCGAAGAACTGTGGAGCAAGCCAGAGAAAGGTGGAGCAAGCCAGATAACAGTATAGGAAGCCAGGAAAAGGTGGATCAAGCAAGAGAACAGTGGAGCAAGCCAAAGAATGGTGGAGCAAGCCAGAGAAAGATTGAGTAAGCCAGAGAATGGTGGAGCAAACTAGAGAATGGTGGAGCAAGCCAGAGAACGGTGGAGCAAGCTAGAGAATGATGGAGCAAGCCAGAGATCAGTGGAGCAAGCAAGAGAACAGTGGAGCAAGCCGCGGAGGTGAAGCAAGACAGAGAATGGTGGAGTAAGTCAAAGAATAGTGGAGCAAGTCAGATAACGGTGAAGCAATCCAGAGAAAGGTGGAGCAAGCCAGAGAACGGTGGAGCACGCCAGTGAACAATGGAGCAAGCCAGAGAATGTTGGAATGATGCTCCTCACCATGGCAGGAGTGACTCCAAAAAGGAACACCAAAAAGACAAGCCTTAGTGGCTTAGTGGTTAATGGTGTCCACCTCTAGAGGCGGGGGCCCGGGTTCAAGTCCCACAAGATGAAATTCTGCCCTGCCTCAAGGGAGGTGGAAAACAGATGCCAGGAAGCTAGCTCAACCTCTAGAGTTCCTCTTTAAGTTTCTAGAAGGCCAGGTGAGGGTCCAGGAAGGTGGCACACCTTCTAGAAGGGGTGACTTGTCCTACAAGGCATCTAGANGTGTCTTGGTCTTCTGGACACCTTCCCTCCTACTAGAAGCAAGTTGAGGAATCTAGGAAGGGACAGAAGCTTCTAGAGGAGGGAAGGGATGCCTTCCTAGGTGGGAAAAGGACAGCCTACCAAGGAGCACTCTAGAAGCCATAGAATCTGTTAGGAAGCTCCAAATCTGGCATGCTTTGGTGTTCTGGAAAGCTTAGATCAGTGGCTATAAAATGCCACTGCTTGTGAGCCTTGATAAAGTCTTAATTCCCAGTCAATTGAGGCCAAAACTATTGCCTCACTCTCAGACCAGATTTTTCCATCCTTGGAACCAGTTGCCTCCATAGTTTCAGTCTCTCCAAAAACAGTTGGTGGTGTGAACCAGCCACTGCTAGGGACCCTCCAGGGTGCACACTCACCCTCAGGCCAACAGAGAATGCTGGAATAAGCCAGAGAATGACGGAGCAAGTCAGACAAATGTGGAGCAAGCCAGAGAATGGTGGAGCAAGCCTGAGAACAGTGGAGCAAGCGAGAAAAAGGTGCAGCAAGCTAGACATTAGTGGAGCAAGCAAGAGAAAGTTGGATCAAGCCAAAGAAAGGTGCAGAAAGCAAGAAAACTGTGGAGCAAGCTAGAGAACGGTAGAGTAAGCCAGAAAACGGTAGAGCAAGCCAGAGAAAGGCGGAGCAAGTCAGATAAAGGTGAAGCAAGCCAGACAAAGGTAGAGCAAGCCAGAGAAAGGTGGAGTAAGCCAGAGGACGGTGGAGCAAGCTAGAGAACGGTGGAGGAAGCCAAGGAATGGTGGAGCAAGCCAGAGAGCGGTGGAGCAAGCTAAAGAAAGATGGAGCAAGCCAGAGAAAGGTGGATTAAGAAAGAGAACTGTGGAGCAAGCCAAAGAAAGGTGGAGAAAGCCAGAGAAAGGTGGTGCAAGCCAGAGGGAGGTAGAGCAAGCTAGAGAAAGGTGGAGGAAGCCAGTGAAAGGTGGAGCAAGCCAGAACGGTGGAGCAAGCCACAGAATAGTGGAGCAAGCCAGAGAACGGTGGAGCAAGCCAAAAAAGGGTGGAACAAGCCAGAGAACGATGGAGCAAGCTAGAGAACAGTGGAGCAAGCAAGAGAACAGTGGAGCAAACCAGGGAAATGTGGATTAAGTCAGAGAATGGTTGAGCAAGCGAGAGAACGGTGGAGCAAGCCAGAGAATAGTAGAGCAAGCCAGATAAGAGTAGAGGAAGCCAGAGAACCGTGGAGCAAGCCACACAGAGGTGGAGCAACCCAAAGAACAGTGGAGCAAGCCGGAGAATGATGGAGCAATCCATAGAACGTTGCAGAAAGCCAGAGAACGGTGGAGCAAGCCACAGAATATTGAAGTAAGCCAGTGGACGGTGGAGCAAGCCAGAGAACTGTGGACCAAGCAAGAGAACAATGGAACAAGCTAGAGAACGGTGGAGGAAGCTAGAGGAAAGTAGAGCAATTCAGAGAATGGTGGAGCAAGCCACAGAACAGTGGAGCAAGCCAGATAATGGTGGAGCAAGCCAGAGAACAAAGGAGCGAGCCAGAGATCAGTGGAGCAAGCAAGAGAAGACTGGAGCAAGCCAGGGAAATTGGAGCAAGCCAAAGAACGGTGGAGCATGTTACAGAACAGTGGAGCAAGCCAGAGAACAGTGGAGCAAGCCAGGGAAACGTAGAGCAAGCCAGCAAACGGTGGAGCAAGACAGAAAATGGTTGAGCAAGTCAGAGAATGGTGGAGCATGCCAGAGAATAGTGGAGCAAGCCAGAGAACGGTGGAGCAAGCCAGAGAATGATGGAGCAAGTCAAAGAAACGTGGAGCAAGCCAGAGAATGGTGGAGCATGCCAGAGAATAGTGGAGCAAGCCAGAGAACGGTGGAGCAAGCCAGAGAATGATGGAGCAAGTCAAAGAAACGTGGAGCAAGCCAGAGAATGGTGGAGCATGCCAGAGAATAGTGGAGCAAGCCAGAGAACGGTGGAGCAAGCCAGAGAATGGTGGAGCAAGCCAGAGAACAGTGGAGCAAGCAAGAGAAGACTGGAGCAAGCCAGGGAAATTGGAGCAAGCCAAAGAACGGTGGAGCATGTTACAGAACAGTGGAGCAAGCCAGAGAACAGTGGAGCAAGCCAGGGAAACGTAGAGCAAGCCAGCAAACGGTGTAGCAAGACAGCAAATGGTTGAGCAAGTCAGAGAATGGTGGAGCATGCCAAAGAATGGTGGAGCAAGCCAGACAAAGGTGGAGCAAGCCAAAGAATAGTGGAGTAAGCCAGAGAAAGGTGGAGCAAGATATAGAATGGTGGAACACACCAGAGAATGATGGAGAAAGTCAGAGAAACGTGGAGCAAGTCAGAGAATGGTGGAGCAAGCCTTAGAACAGTGGAGCAAGCGAGAGAAAGGTGTAGCAAGCCAGACATTAGTGGAGCAAGCAAGAGAAAGGTGGATCAAGTCAAAGAAAGGTGGAGAAAGCAAGAAAACTGTAAAGCAAGCTAGAGAACGGTAGAGCAAGCCAGCAAACGGTAGAGCAAGCCAGAGAAAGGTTGAGCAAGTCAGACAAAGGTGAACCAAGCCAGAGAAAGGTGGAGCAAGCCAGAGAAAGGTGGAGTAAGACAGAGGACAGTGGAGCAAGCAAGGGAACGGTGGAGCAAGTCAGAGAACGATAGAGCAAGCCAGAGAGCGGTGGAGCAAGCCAGAGAAAGGCAGACCAAACCAGAAAGAGGTGGAGCAAGCCAAAGAAAGATGGAGCAAGCCAGAGAAAGGTGGAGCAAGCCACAGAATGATGGAGCAAGTTGGGGAAAGGTGGAACAAGCCGGAAGAAGGTGGAGCAAGCCAGGAAAAGGTAAGCAATCCAAAGAAAGGTGGAGCAAGCCAGAGAAAGGTGGATCAGGCCATGGATAGCTGGAGCAAGCCAGTCAAAGGTGAAGCAAGCCAGAGAACGGTGGTGCAAGCCAGAGAATATTGAAGTAAGCCAGTGGACGGTGGAGCAAGCCAGAGAACTGTGGACCAAGCAAGAGAACAATTGAACAAGCTAGAGAACGTTGGAGGAAGCTAGAGGAAAGTAGAGCAATTCAGAGAATGGTGGAGCAAGCCACAGAACAGTGGAGCAAGCCAGAGAATGGTGGAGCAAGCCAGAGAACAAAGGAGCGAGCCATATATCAGTGGAGCAAGCAACAGAAGACTGGAGCAAGACAGGGAAATTGGAGCAAGCCAAAGAACGGTAGAGCAAGTTACAGAACAGTGGAGCAAGCCAGAGAACAGTGGAGCAAGCCAGGGAAAGGTAGAGCAAGCCAGCGAACGGTGGAGAAAACCAGAAAATGGTTGAGCAAGCCAGAGAATGGTGGAGCATGCCAAAGAATAGTGGAGCAAGCCAGACAAAGGTGGAGAAAGCCAAAGAATAGTGGAGTAAGCCAGAGAAAGGTGGAGCAAGATAGAGAATGGTGGAACACGCCAGAGAATGATGGAGCAAGTCAGAGAAACGTGGAGCAAATCAGAGAATGGTGGAGCAAGCCTTAGAACAGTGGAGCAAGCAAGAGAAAGGTGCACCAAGCCAGACATTAGGGGAGCAAGCAAGAGAAAGGTGGATCAAGTCAGAGAAAGGTGGAGAAAGCAAGAAGACTGTAGAGCAAGCTAGGGAACGGTAGAGCAAGCCAGCAAACGGTAGAGCAAGCCAGAGAAAGGTTGAGCAAGTCAGATAAAGGTGAAGCAATCCAGAGAAAGGTGGAGCAAGCCATAGAAAGGTGGAGTAAGCCAGAGGACAGTGGAGCAAGCAAGAGAACGGTGGAGCAAGTCAGAGAACGGTAGAGCAAGCCAGAGAGCGGTGGAGCAAGCCAAAGAAAGGCAGACCAAACCAGAAAGAGGTGGAGCAAGCCAAAGAAAGATGGAGCAAGCGAGAGAAAGGTGGAGCAAGCCACAGAATGGTGGAGCAAGTTGGGGAAAGGTGGAACAAGCCGGAAGAAGGTGGAGCAAGCCAGGAAAAGGTAAGCAATCCAGAAAAAGGTGGAGCAAGCCAGAGAAAGGTGGATCAGGCCATGGATAGCTGGAGCAAGCCAGTCAAAGGTGAAGCAAGCCAGATAACGGTGGTGCAAGCTAGAGAATGGTGGAGCAAGCCAAAGAACGGTGGAGCAAGCCTGCGATCAGTGGAGCAAGCCAGAGAACTGTGGAGTAAGCCAGAGAACGGTGGAGCAAGCTAGAGAACTGTGGACCAAGCCTGAGAACGGTGGAGCAAGTTAGAGAACCGTGGAGCAAGCCTGAGGATGGTGGAGCAAGTTAGAGAACGGTGGAGCAAGCCAGGGAACGGTGGAGCAAGCCAAATAATTGTGGAGCAAGCCAGAGAATGATGGAGCAAGCCAGAGAACAGTGGAGAAAACAAGAGAAGAGTAAAGCAAGCCAGAGAAAGATGGAGCAAGCCAGAGAATGGTGGAGCAAGTCAGAGAACAGTGGAGCTATCCAGTGAAAGGTGGAGCCAGCCTGAGAACGGTGGAGCAAGCCAGAGAAAGATGGAGCAAGTCAGAGAACGGTGGAGCACGCCAGTGAACAATGGAGCAAGCCAGAGAATGGTGGAACAAGCCAGAGAATGATGGAGCAAGTCAAAGAAACGTGGAGCAAGCCAGAGAATGGTGGAGCAAGCCTGAGAACAGTAGAGAAAGCAAAAGAAAGGTGCAGCAAGCCAGACATTAGTGGAGAAAGCAAGAGAAAGGTGGATCAAGCCAGCGAAAGGTGGAGAAAGCAAGAGAACTGTGGAGCAAGCTAGAGAACGGTAGATCAAGACAGCAAATGGTAGAGCAAGCCAGAGAAAGGTGGAGCAACTCAGAGAAAGGTGAAGCAAGCCAAAGAAAGGTGGAGCAAGCCAGAGAAAGGTGGAGTAAGCCAGAGGACAGTGGAGCAAGCCAGAGAATGGTGGAGCAAGCCAGAGAACAGTGGAGCAAGCCAGAGAGCGGTGGAGAAAGCCAAAGAAAGGTGGAGCAAGCCAGAGAACGGTGGAGCAAGCCAGAGAGCGGTGGAGAAAGCCAAAGAAAGGCGGAGCAAGCCAAAGAGAGGTGGAGCAAGCCAAAGAAATGTGGAGCAAGCCAGAGAAAGGTGGAGCAAGCAAGATAACGGTAGATGAAGCCAAAGAAAGGTGGAAAACGCAAGAGAAAGGTGGTGCAATCCAGAGGAAGGTGGAGCAAGCCAGAGAATGGTGGAGGAAGCCACTGAAAGGTGGAGCAAGCCGGAATGGTGGAGCAAGCCACAGAACGGTGGAGCAAGCCAGAGAAAGATGGAAGAAGTCACAAAACAGTGGAGCAAGCCAAAGAATGATGAAGCAAGCCAAAGAACAGTGGAACAAGCCAGAGAACAATGGAGCAAGTTAGGGAACAGAGGAGCAAGCAAGAGAACAGTGGAGCAAACAATGGAAAGGTGGAGTAAGTCAGAGAACGGATGAGCAAGCAAGAGAATGGTGGAGCAAGCCAGAGAAAGGCGGAGCAAGCCACTGAATAGTAGAGAAAGCCAGATAACAGCAGAGGAAGCCAGATAACCGTGGAGCAAGCCAGGCCAAGGTGGAGCATCCCGAAGAACGGTGGAGCAAGCCGGAGAATGGTGGAGCAATCCAGAGAACAGTGGAGCAAGGTTGAGAACGGTGGAGCAAGCCAAAGAATTAAGAAGTAAGCCAGAGGACGGTGGAGCAGGCCAGAGAACTGTGGACCAAGCAAGAGAACGATGGAACAAGCTAGAGAACGCTGGAGCAAGCTAGAGGACGGTAGAGCAATTCAGAGAATGATGGGGCAAGCCACAGAACAGTGGAGCAAGCCAGAGAATGGTGGAGCAAGGCAGAGAATGAAGGAGCAAGCCAGAGCACAGTCGAGCAAGCAAGAGAAGACTAGTGCAAGACTGGGAAATTGGAGCAAGCCAAAGAACGGTGGAGCAAGTTAGAGAAGAGTGGAGCAAGCCAGAGAACAGTGGAGCCAGCCATAGAAAGGTAGAGCAAGCCAGCGAACGGTGGAGCAAACCAGCAAATGGTGGAGCAAGCCAGAGAATGGTGGAGCACGCCAGAGAATGGTGGAGCAAGCCAGAGAAAGGTGGAGTAAGCCAGAGAAAGGTGGAGCAAGCAAAAAAAAGGTGTAGCAAACCAGGCAAAAATGGAGTTAGCCAGAGAAAGGTGGAGCAAGCCACAGAATGGTGGAACAAGTCGGGGAAATGTGCACCAAGCCGGAAAAAGGTGGAGCATGCCAGGAAAAAGTAAGCAAGCTAGAGAAAGGTGGATCAAGCCAGAGAAAGTTGCATCAAGCCATGGATAGCTGGAGTAAGCCAGATGAAGGTGAAGCAAGTCAGAGAATGGTGGTGCAAGCTAGAGAACGGTGGAGCAAGCCAAAGAACGGTGGAGCAAGCCAGAGAACTGTGGAGTAAGCCAGAGAACAGTGGAGCAAGCTAGAGAATTGTGGACCAAGCCTGAGAACAGTGGAGCAAGCCAAAGAACGGTGGAGCAAGCCAGAGAACTGTGGAGTAAGCCAGAGAACAGTGGAGCAAGCTAGAGAATTGTGGACCAAGCCTGAGAACAGTGGAGCAAGTTCAAGAACCCTGGAGGAAGCTAGAGGACAGTGGAGCAAGTCAGAGAACGGTGGAGCAAGCCAAGGAACCGTGGAGCAAGCCAGAGAATGGTGGAGCAATCCAGAGAACGTTGGAGCAAGCCAGAGAACATTGGAGCACGCAAGAGAAGAGTGGAGCAAGCCAGAGAACGGTGGAGCAAGCCAAGGAACCGTGGAGCAAGCCAGAGAATGGTGGAGCAATCCAGAGAACGTTGGAGCAAGCCAGAGAACATTGGAGCACGCAAGAGAAGAGTGGAGCAAGTCTGAGGAAGGTGGAGCAAGCTAGAGAATGGTGGAGCAAGCCAGAGAACGGTGAAGCAATCAAATGAAAGGTGGAGTCAGCCAGAGAATGGTGGAGCAAGTCAGAGAAAGGTAGAGCAAACCAGAGAAAGATGGAGCAGGCCAGAGAAAGATGGAGCAAGCCAGAGAAAGGTGGGGCAAGCCAAGGAAAGATGGAGCAAGCCAGGGAAAGGTGGAGCAAGCTAGAAAAACGTGGAGCAAGACAGAGAACATTGGAGCAAGCAAGGAAAGGTGGAGCAAGCGAGAGAAAGGTGGATCAAGCCAGGGAAAGGTGTTGCAAGTCTGAAAAAGGTAAAGCAAGCTTGACAAAGGTGGAGCAAGCCAGGGAAAGCTGGAGCAAGCCATACAAAGATGGAGTAATCCAGGAAATGATGCAGCCAGCCAGAGAACACTGGAGGAAGCAAAAGAAGAGTGGAGCAAGCCAGGGAAAGTGGAGCAAGCCAGAGAACAGTGGAGCAAGTTAGAGAACGGTGGAGCAAGCCAGATAACGGCGGAGCAAGCCAGAGAAAGGTAGAGCAAGCCAGGGAACTGTGAAGCAAGCCAACTAACGGTAGAGGAAGCCAGAGAATGGTGGAGCAAGGCAGAGAATGGTGGAGCAAGCCAGATAACGGCGGAGCAAGCCAGAGAAAGGTAGAGCAAGCCAGGGAACTGTGAAGCAAGCCAACTAACGGTAGAGGAAGCCAGAGAATGGTGGAGCAAGGCAGAGAATGGTGGAGCAAGCCAGAGATAGGTAGAGCAAGCCAAAGAAAGGTGTAGCAAGCCAGGGAAAGGTGGAGCAAGCCAGAGAAAAGTGGAGCAAGCCAGAGAATGGTGGAGCAAGGCAGAGAATGGTGGAGCAAGCCAGAGATAGGTAGAGCAAGCCAAAGAAAGGTGTAGCAAGCCAGGGAAAGGTGGAGCAAGCCAGAGAAAAGTGGAGCAAGCCAGAGAATGATGGAGCATTTCGGGGAAAGGTGGAGCAAGCCGGAGAAAGTTGGAGCAAGCCAGGGAAAGGGTAGCAAGCCAGAGAAAGGTGGAGCAAGCCAGAGAACGGTGGATCAAGCCATGGATAGCTGGAGCAAGCCAGACAAAGGTGAAGTAAGACAGAAAATGGTGGTGCAAGCTTGAGAAAGGTGGAGCACGCCAGAGAACCATGGAGCAAGCCAGTGAACAGTGGAGCAAGCCGGAGAATTTTGGAGTAAGCCATAAAATGGTAGAGAAGGCCAGAGAACTGTGGACCAAGCCTGAGAACGGTGGAGCAAGTTAGAGAACGGTGGAGCAAGCCAGAGGATAGTGGAGCAAGTCAGAGAACGGTGGAGCAAGCCAGAGAACATTGGAGCACGCCAGAGAATGGTGGATAAAGCCAGAGAACGATGGAGCAATCCAGAGAACAGTGGAGCAAGAAAGAGAAGAGTGGAGCAAGCCAGGGAAAGTGGAGCAAGCAAGAGAACGGTTGAGCAAGTTAGAGAACAGTGGAGCAAGCCCGAGAATGGTGGAGCAAGCCAAAGAAAGTTCGAGCAAGCCAAAGAACGGTGGAGCAAGCCAGAGAATGGTGAAGCAAGCCAGAGAATGGTGGACGAAGCCTGGGAATTATGGAGCAAGCCATAGAAAGGTGGAGCAAGCCAAAGGAAGGTGGAGCAAGCCAGGGAAAGGTTGAGCAAGCCAGAGAAAGGTGGAACAAGCCAGAGAATGGTGGAGAAAGTCGGAGAAAGATGGAGGAAGCCGGAGGAAGGTAGAGCAAGCCAGGGAAAGGTGGAGCAAGCCAGAGAAAGGCGGAGCAAGGCTGAAAACTTTGGATCAAGCCATGGAAAGGTGGAGCAAGCCGGACAGAGGTGGAAGAAGCCAGAGAATGGTGGAGAAAGCCAGAGAAAGGTGGAGCGAGTCTGAGAAAGGTCGAGCAAGTGAAAGAACCAAAGAGCAGGCCAGAGAAAGGTGGGACGAGCCAGAGAAAGGTGGAGCAATCCTGATAAAGGTAGAGCAAGCGAGAGAACGGTGGAGTAAGCCAGAGAAAGGTGGAGCAAGCCAAGGAAAGGTGGAGCAAGCCAGGGAAAGGTGAAGTAAGCCAGAGAAAGGTGGAGCAAACCAAGAAACGATGGAGCATGCCAGAGAAGGGTGGAGAGCACCAGAGAAAGGTGGACCAAGCCAGTGAAAGGTGGAGCAAGCCAGAGAAAGGTGGAGCCAGCCAGAGAACGGTGGAGCAAGCCAGGGAAAGGTGGAGCAAACCATGGAAAGGTGGAGCAAGCCAGGGAAAGGTGGAGCAGGCCAGAGGAAAGTGGAGCAAGACAGAGAACCGTGGAGCAAGCAGGGAAAGGTGGATCAGTCAAAAGAAAGGCGGAACAAGCCATGGAAAGGTGGGGCAAGCCTGAGAAAGGTTAAGCAAGCTTGATAATGGTGGAGCAAGCCAGGGAAAGCTGGAGCGAGCCGTACAAAGATGGAGTAACCAAGAGAATGGTGGAGCAATCCAGAGAAAGGTGGAATAAGTATGATGAATGGTGGAGCAAGCCAGGGAAAGCTGGAGCGAGCCGTACAAAGATGGAGTAACCAAGAGAATGGTGGAGCAATCCAGAGAAAGGTGGAATAAGTATGATGAATGGTGGAGCAAGCGAGAGAACGTTTGAGCAACTGTGGAGCAAGTTGAAGACCGGTGGAGAAAGCTAGACAAAGATTAAGCAGGCCAGAGAAAGTCGGAGCAGGTTAGAGAAAGGTGGAGCAGGCCAGAGAGGGGTGGAGCAGACCAAAGAAAGTGGGAGTAAGCCAGAGAAATGTGGAGCAAGCCAGGGAACTGTGGAGCAAGCCAAAGAAAGGTGGAGCAAGCCAGATAACGGTGGAGTCAGCAAGGGAAAGGTGTTCTCTGGCCTGCTTCACCTTTCTGTGACCTATTAAACCTATCTCTTGCTTGCTCCACCTTTCTCTCGCTTGCTCCACCGTTCTCTGGCTGTCTCTGCCTTTCTCCGGCTTGCTCCACAGTTCGCTGTCTTTCTCCACCTTTCTCTGGCTTGCTCCTTCCTGTCTGGACTTCTCCACCTTTCTCTGGCCTGCTCCACCTCTCTCTTACCTGATTCACCTTTCTCTGGCCTACTCCACGGTTGCCAAGCTTGCTCCACCGATCTTCAACTTGGTCTACCGTTCTCTGCATAGCTCCACTGATCTTCGAATTCGTCTACCTTTCTTTGGCCTACTCCACCTTTCTGTCACCTGCTCCACCGTTTTCTGCCTTGCTCCACCTTGTTCTGACCTGCTCCATGTTTCTCTAGCCTGCTCCACCTTTCGATGGCCTGCTCCACCTTTTGGCTTGCTCCACCTTTCTCTTGCTTGCTCAACCTTTCTGTGGCTTGCTCTACCGTTCTTTAGCTTGCTCCTCCATTCTCTGGCTAGCTCCCATGTTTTCCCGCTTGCTTGACCCTTCTCTGCCTTGCTCCACCATTCTCTGGCTTGCTCCACCTTTCTCACACTTTCTACACCTTTCTCTAACTTGCTCAACCTTTCTCTGGCTTGCTCCATTATTCTTTGGCTTGCTCCACCGTTCTCTGGCTTACTCCACCGTTCTCTGGCTTGCTCCACTGTTCTCTGACGTGCTCCACCCTGCGCTGGCCTGCTCCACCATTCTCTGGATTGCGTCACCATTCTCTGGCTTGCTCCACCGTTCTTTGGCTTGCTCTACCTTTCTATGGCCTGCTCCACCGTTCTGTGGCCTGCTTCGCCTTTCTCTGACCTGCTCCAACTTTCTTTGGCTTACTCCACCTTTCTTTGGCTTGCTCCACTTTTCTCTGGATTTCTCCACCTTTCTCTGGCTTGTTCCACCTTTCTCTTGTTTGCACATCCTTTTGCTGGCTTACTCCACCTTTCTCTGGCTTGGTCCACCATTATGTGACTTGATCCACTATTGTCTTACTTGCTCCACCGTTCTCTGGCTTGCTCCACCGTTCTTATGCTTGCTCCCAAGTTCTCTGGCTTGATCCGTCTTCCCTTGGCTTGCCCCACTTTTCATTGGCTTGCTCCACCTTTCTCTGGCTTGTTCTACCATGATCTGGCTTGCTCTAGAGTTCCCTGGCTTCCCTCACCGTACTCTGGCTTGATCCACCTTTTCCTGCCTTGTACTACCTTTCTCTGGCTTGCTCCACCTTTCTCTGGCTTGTTCTACCATGATCTGGCTTGCTCTAGAGTTCCCTGGCTTCCCTCACCGTACTCTGGCTTGATCCACCTTTTCCTGCCTTGTACTACCTTTCTCTGGCTTGCTCCATCGTTCTCTGGCTTGCTCCACCGCTCCTTGGCTTGCTCCACTGTTATATGGCTTGCTCCACCGTTCCCTGACTTGCTCCACCGTTCTCTGGCTTGCTCCACTGTTGTCTTGCTTGCTCAACCTTTCTCTGGCTTGCTCCACCTTTCTACGGCTTGCTCCACCATTCTCTGGCTTGCTCAGCCCTTCCCTGGCTTGCTCCACTTTTCTCTGGATTTCTGCACCTTTCCTTTGCTTTCTCCATACTTCTCTGGCTCGCTCAACCTTTCTATGGGTTGCTCCACCGTTCTTTTGCTTGTTCCTTAAGTCTTTGGCTTCCTCAATTGTTCACTGGCTTGCTTCTCCTTTCTCTGGCTTGCTCCACCCTTTCCTGGCTTGCTCCACCTTTATCTCGCTTAGTCCACCTTTCTCTGGCTTGCTCCACATTTCCCAGGCTTGATCCACCTTTCTCTGGCTTGCTCCACCTTTCCCTGACTTACGACACTGTTCTCTGACTTGCTCCACCATTGTCTGGCTTGCTCCCTCATTCTTTGGCTTGCTACACTGTTATCTGGCTTACTACTCCCTTCTCTGGCTTGCTCCCCCGTTCTCTGCCTTGCTCCGCCGTTCTCTGGCTTGCTCCACCGTTCTTTGGCTTGCTCTACCATTTCCTAGCTTGCTCCACCTTTCTCTGGCTTGCTCCACCGTTCTCTGGCTTGCTCCTTCCCCAATCTCTGGCTTGCACCATTGTTCTCTGACTTGCTCTTCCCTTTTCTGGCTTGCTCCACCTTTTTCTGGCTTGCTCCACCTTTCTCTGGCTTGCTCCACCGTTCTCTGGCTTGCTCCTTCCCCAATCTCTGGCTTGCACCATTGTTCTCTGACTTGCTCTTCCCTTTTCTGGCTTGCTCCACCTTTTTCTGGCTTGCTCCACCTTTCTATGGCTTTCTCCACCTTTATCTGGCTTGCTCCACCTTTATCTGGCTTGCTCCACCTTTCAGTGGCTTCCTCCACTGTTACCTGTCTTGCTCCAGCTTTCTCTGGCTTGCTCCATCTTCATATGGCTCGCTGCACCTTTCACTAGCTTGCTCCATCTTTCTCTGGCTTGCTCCACCTTTCTCTGGCTTGCTCCACCTTTCTCTGGCTTGCTCCACCTTTATTTTGCTTGCTCCACCTTTTTCTGGCTTGCTCCATGTTTTACTGGCTTGCTCCAACAATTTGTGGCTTGCTCCACATTTCGCTGGCTTACTCCGCCTTTCTGTGGCTTGCTCCACCTTTCTTTGGCTTGCTCCACCATTCTCTGCCTTGCTCAACCTTCTACTGGCTTGCTCCAGCTTTCTCTGGCTTGCTCCACCTTTATCTGGCTTCCTCCAGCTTACTCTGGCTTGCTCCACCTTTCTCAGGCTTTCTCCACATTTCCCTGGCTTGCTCCACCTTTCTCTGTCTTGCTCCACCTTTCTATGGCTTGATCCACTGTTCTTTGGCTTGATCCACCGTTGTCTGGCTTGCTCCCCCGTTCTGTGGCTTGCTCCACCAATGTCTGGCTTGCTCCACCATTCTCTGAACTGCTCCAGCATTTTCTGGCTTGCTCCACCGTTCTTTGGCTTGCTCCACTGTTCTTTGGCCTGCTCCACCTTTCTTTGGCCTGCTTCACCGTTCTCTGACCTGTTCCACCCCCTCAGGCTTCTCCACCTGTATCTGGCTTGCTCCACCGTTCTCTGGCTTGCTTCCCCGTTCTCTGGCTTGCTCCACCATTCTCTGGC
>SZWC01006473.1:52763-70370 GCA_023375785.1 Penium margaritaceum
GAAGAAGAGAGACACCAAGTAGCTCCACAGTTTGTAGTTGCTGGTCCCATCGGGCTTCACAGTGAGTTTGGGGAGACCAGACAGAGTGAGGGTGGAAGCCGCGATGAAGTTAATGATGATGTGGCAGGCGACTTGAGATAGCGGCGCGAGATGGCGGCACGAGACAAAGTCAAGGTGGCTGATACCGATGAGGATGAATGGGCACAGGGGCGAAACCACGTGCACGCACAACGGAGATGGCGGAGGAGCAAAAGCTGCTGCTAATGAAGAAGAAAGGGTGCGGGAACAAAAACACGTGCACACAATCACCAAGACAAAGTAGTATGATACTGCCACAACACCTTAGTCAGAAGACGTGCTGCCACCGCGGTTCTTCTGGAGACCACGGTTCTTCGAGGCGGAGAGATTTGACTGAAGATGAAGTGGGTGCGGCCGAGTGGCGAGCACAAAAAGAGCCAAGTGTGTCACTTGGACTCTGATACCATGTCAGAAGACTGCTGGTGGTGTCGTTGAGTGGAAGCAGTCACAGGGACAAGCATTTTGATGTAGGAAAGAAGCACGAGCAGAAGCAGAGTGGTATCGGCGACAAGAAGCGGAAGGGAAGCAAAAATGGATGGAAAGGATGGAAACAAAGTGTGGGCACAACACCAAAGGTGCGAGCACTGAGAACTTTGTTAAGAAGACTGGATGCAGCACTTTTGAGGGAGGGATGGAAGCTTCCTCAAGGGTGCGGGCGTTGATGACGTATGAGTGACGTTGATAAGAAAGGGTGGGCGTAGTTCGAGAGCACGGGCGATGAGAGGCAAGTGAAGGCAAAGGGACGGGAGCTGGCCCAGAGGGCAAGCCTGAAGAGGAATCCAGTGGATTGATTATAGACTAGAATACAAGCAATACAAATGGGAAAGTTCCAGCCTAGCGCGCTTTGTGGAGTGGGCATAGAAGGAAGGTGGCAACTCCGGCGAGTGAGAGAGGGAGAGCTCCACGAGACCACGATTCGGCTTTGCTAGCCATACGCATAGAGGAGTGACGTGCGCTGGTACGTTTTTCAGGTGCATTTTTCCTGGACCGTTGTTGCACGAATCCGTTGGTTTGGTCCTGGCGAGGCTCGTACGTTTGTCGGTCGTGAGACCGTTTGGATTTTGGTCGTATGACTCCGGAGATGAGCCTGCACTGTCACTCTTTATTTTCTCAGTTGATGCACCCCTTGAAGCGATCTCTACGATGATGTCCAACATCATATGCCTGATTTGGTTGGTCATTGTGCATGGTAGCTACATCCAGCCTCTAAATATAGAAGGTCTTTACACTTCTTAGTTGATAACTAGTATCCCCAAACCATTGTTTCCCGCCCTCACCATTCGTGACTTGTATAATGAGTTGTCAACGTTGACAACATGAAGTGAAATTCTGTGGTCATAGTCAGTGACATGTGCCTATTTTGATTGGTCATTGTGCATGGTAGCCACTCTGTGCCACAATGCACTGAATGTCTTTGTACTTGCTAGATGATTCCTAGTGAAATTCTTTGTTCATGGTCAGTGACATGTGCCTACCTTGGTTTTTCATGATGCATGGTAGCCACACTGTGCCACTACTTATTGAAGATCTTCGTACTTGCTATTCGATCACTAGTATTCCCAAACAATTTTCCCCCCTATGACCATTTGGGACTCGTGCTATGAGTTGTCAACGTTGACCACACACAGTTGAATTCTTTGGTCATGGTTAGTGACATATGCCTACTTTCGTTGGTCATTGTGGATGGTAGCCACACCATGCAACTACGTACTCAAGATCTTTGTACTTGCTAGTTGATAAACAGTATTCCATAACCATTGTTTCCTTCTCTGACCATTTGTGACTCGTACTATGGGTTGTGAATGTTGACCCGTTGTAGTGAAATCCTTTGCTCATGCTCAGTGACATATGGTTACTTTGGTTGGTCATTTTGCATGGTAGCCACACCATGCCACTACTTATAAGGTCATTGTACTTGCTAGTTGATAACTAGATTTTCTAAACCATTATTACTCTCTCTAAGCATTTGTGACTCGTTTTATGGGTTGTCCATGTTGACCACACGTTGTGCAATTATTTGGTCATGGTCAGTGACATATGCCTACATTGGTTGATCATTGTGCATGGTATCAACAGCGTGCCACTACTTACTGAATACCCTTGTACGTGCTACTCAATACATAGCATTTCCAAACCATTGTTTCCCCCCTCTGACCATTTGTGACTCGTTATATGAGTTGTCAAAGTTGACCACACAAAATGGAATTCTGTGGTCATGGTCAGTAACATACCCCTGATTTGGTTGGTCGTTGTGCATGATAGCCACATCGTGCCACTACCTGCTAGTTAATAACTAGTATTCACAAACCATTGATTTTCCTTCTGACCATTTGTGACTCGTGTTATGAGTTGTCAACATTAACCACGCATGGCAAAGTTGTTCTGGTCATGGTCAGTGACATATGCCTACTTTGGTTGGTCATTTGGCATGGTAGCCATACCGTGCCACTACTTATTGAAGGTCTTTGTACTTGCTAGTTGACACCTGGTATTCCTAAACCATTCAATAACTAGTATTCTTAAAAGATTGTTCTCCCCTGTGACCCATTTGTGACTTGTCAAACAAGATGTCAACGCTGACTACACATAGTAAAATTCTTTGGTCATGATCAGTGACATATGCCTACTTTGGTTGGTCATTGTGCATGGTAGCAACACCGTGCCACTAATTCTTCAATATTTTGTACTTTGTAGTCAATAACTAGTCTTCCAAAACCATGGTTTATCCCTCTGACAATTTGTGACTTGTATTATGAGCCGCCAACATTGACCACACACAGGGGAACTCTTTGGTCATGGTAAATGACATCTTCTTTCTTTGGTTGGTCACTGTGCATGGTAGCCACTCCACGCAACTACTTATTCAAGGTTGTATTTTTTATTTGATAACCAGTGTTGCTAAACCATTGCTCCACCTTTCTCTGGCTTGCTCAACCTTTCTTTGGCTTGTTCAATCTTTTGCCGGCTTGCTGTACCTTTCTCTAGATTGCTCCACTGTTCTTTGGCCTGCACCACCTTTCTCTGGCTTGCTCCACCGTTCTCTACCTTGCTCCACCTTTCTCTGGCTTACTACACCTTTCCCTGGTTTTCTTCACCTTTCTCTTGCTTGCTCCACCTTTCTCTAGCTTGCTCCAACCTTCCCTAGCTTGCTCCGTCTCTCTCTGGCTTACTCCACCTTTCTCTGGCTTGCTCTACCTTTCTTTGGCTTGCTCCACCATTCTCTGGCTTGCTGCACCTTTCTCTAGCTTGCTGCAGTGTTCTCTGGCTTGCTTCACCTTTCTCTGGCTTGCTCCACCTTTCTCTCGCTTGCTCCACCTTTCTCTGGCTTGCTCTACCTTTCTCTGGCTTGCTCCAACGTTCTCTGGATTGCTCCAACTGACCTCCCTCCTTGGTTTCTTCATTGCGGGCCATGTGATCTTGAGGGAGGCTGTCACATTATTGATCAAGACTCACACGACTCAACCAGGTTCTCATCTGATTCTCTGGTGTCACAAAAATCTCCCCTGGACCTCCGATGAGTGGGAAATGGAAAATCCAGTCCAGTGTCGGTTCACCTCCCGCATCCCGCCTCCCGAATGTCTCAGATGGCATGAACAATCACACGTCTCTGGTCTGACCATCCGACCATCCGAGATCACCACGAACAACACAAACGGACCATCCACACCACGGAACAGCCGGCAAGACCTGTCGACTACAGTTACGCTCCCTGGTCCATTCACTGTGGCTGCACCCAAGGCTTGGCAGAAGAAGCACGTCCTCCACTCAACATGGGAGGACCACCAAGAACTGAAGATCATGTGGAGCCGCACTGCGCCTCCGCACCGCTCAGACATAGAAGCAGCAGCAGCAGCAAAATGGCGGCTGCGGCTTCACATCTTGCACTGCCCGTCCTAATGGGTGTAGGTGATCATGCTCTAGCACTAGCTAGCTATCTAGTACTAAAGGTAATAGGATCTCTGTATTGTTTTGCCTCAGTTACGACTCAGTTCCTCAGTTATTCATCATTTCCTCGTGTTCCTCAAAGCATTTTTCCGCTTCCGCAAATGTATTGTCTCGGTTCCATCTTCTATCGTCTTTGCAAAGTCTTTCAGGGATCTGGTCTCATGCCTGCGCCTACGCCTCTGGCCCTCACACATGCTTTGACTCACAACCTAATGACTGCTCATCACAAAGCCTGCCTGAATCCTCGGTGTACTTCTTTGCTGCGGTATCCGGTTTGCTGTGGCCTGCGGTCCGCGCTTTGGTGTTCCACCTTCATCATCTCCTGAAGTACCCGTTGCCATTACAGATTCTCAGCACTTCGTCTTGCGCTCCTCATGCTGTTCTCTTCTGCCCTCAAGCCTCTGCTCCCAATGTGACGTCATTCCTTGTCAGCTATCCACACCTTTGTGGCAGCTTCCACACTACCTGCTGTCTCTGCTTCTATTCATGCTCCGCTGCTCCCATTTTCCTGACATGGTATCAGAGCACAGAGAAAGACTCTGGCGCCATCATTGCCTCCTCCTTCTTTTCTGATTACCAAGCTGCCACATTGAGTCGTGCACACCAGCCGCATTGCCATTGCCTCCTCCATCCTTTGCATTATCGGCATCATCCAACANCTAATGACTGCTCATCACAAAGCCTGCCTGAATCCTCGGTGTACTTCTTTGCTGCGGTATCCGGTTTGCTGTGGCCTGCGGTCCGCGCTTTGGTGTTCCACCTTCATCATCTCCTGAAGTACCCGTTGCCATTACAGATTCTCAGCACTTCGTCTTGCGCTCCTCATGCTGTTCTCTTCTGCCCTCAAGCCTCTGCTCCCAATGTGACGTCATTCCTTGTCAGCTATCCACACCTTTGTGGCAGCTTCCACACTACCTGCTGTCTCTGCTTCTATTCATGCTCCGCTGCTCCCATTTTCCTGACATGGTATCAGAGCACAGAGAAAGACTCTGGCGCCATCATTGCCTCCTCCTTCTTTTCTGATTACCAAGCTGCCACACTGAGTCGTGCACGCCAGCCGCATTGCCATTGCCTCCTCCATCCTTTGCATTATCGGCATCATCCAACACAGCGCACGTGGTCCACCCCCACGCCCAACTTTGCAGCTGTCTGGCCAACTTGTGACGCGTATGGGCGCTTTCCTGTGATAAGGACAACTACTTCATCATTAATCCTTCCCGCCGCAGCACTCAACCTTCAACTGTCACCAGTCCGGTCTTCTCATGTCACTTTCATCATGCTGACCTTTTAACGCACCTTTGTCCTCTCAAACACACTGCCGCATCTCCAAGATGACTACCTGGACTACTACTACGATGATTACTACCATCCTGCTGATCTTCCCACTGCACATCAAGCCGCTCCCTCAGCCAAAGTCCCCCTGGAACCTGCTGCCGCCATGGAACTTCTCCTCTACTCTGACAGTCCAGCCTTCTCGCGAAGAGCTGAATGAGTTCATGCTCCGTAACTATGGTAAAACCATCGATGGCTCCATTCCGCAGCAGACAAACACTGCCAGCACAACCGCGTTGCCCTTACCACAGAACTATTATCTCTCAACCAATGAACCAGCACCACTCTCGCTCTCATCGCCCTCTGCCGCCACCCCAGCTTGCTACATCTTGCCTTCGAAACGCATGCATCTTCCCAGCAACGCATCATCTTCGACTCTGTCTCTTCCATGCGTTGACCCTAACCTGAAACTTCCCTATGAGAAACCAACAATCCCCGACGTTCCTGCATCTGAATCATCACCCACCAACACTCTCACTACTACAGCTCACTCTGCTCTACCAAGTTCTCCCCCTGGCGTTAACATATCCCCAGCAAAAG
The DNA here is from genome assembly GCA_023375785.1 of Penium margaritaceum. Taxonomy (NCBI): domain Eukaryota; kingdom Viridiplantae; phylum Streptophyta; class Zygnematophyceae; order Desmidiales; family Peniaceae; genus Penium; species Penium margaritaceum. The sequence goes on from SZWC01006473.1 coordinate 58,659, forward strand.
CACCAGCTCAAGCTTCCGCTCCGACACTTCTGCCCGGCCTCTCAAGCAATCCAACTCCTCATCTGCCTCCGCTGGCACTTGGTGCCCCCGAAGGTTCAAAGCTTCCAGCAGCTGGAGCCTTGGCAACCTCACCAGTGTTACTGATGGCTCATCTTCCGCCTGCATGCCCGACCTCTTCTATACATCAGTTTCCATCACTCTGCGAACCTCTTTCAATCTCTCCTGACACCTGTAGTGCTGCCCCTCAGAACAACTGCATCCCTTCAGAACCATGGTAGCCTCACCAAGAGACCTCTAGACCCTCTGCATTGATGACAAGACTGCTGCAAGCATCAGCTAGTCTGCCCTCCTCGTTGGAGTACTTTCTCCTTCCTCCAGCTCTGCGAACCAACTCTCTGCTGCCTCTACCATCACCCCTCGCTAGTACAACTGCCCAGCTGCTGTCATTATCCTTTGGCCCCCAACCTGAACTCAGCTCTGACGTATCTGCTCCCTCGCACCTATGCACACAGCATCTGACAGCATGGATACAGAGAATCACTCCTCCAACTGCCTCTCTCTTTCTCCTACAGTACCTCTGGATCATTGAGAAGGATTTAAACCTCTTCTCCCCTGACGATCCTTCCAGCAGCAGCTCCTGACATCTCCTCCTCAGAACGCAACCGACTGTTGCCGCCCATAAATCTCCTCATCCTCTCTGGACGGCTAACAAGCAACTGACCTCCCTCCTTGGCTTCTTCATTGCAAGCCGTGTGATCTTGAGGGAGGCTGTCACATTATTGATCAAGACTCACACGGGTCAACCAGGTTCTCATCTGATTCCCTGGCGTCACACAAATCTCCCCTGTACTTCCGATAAGCGGGAAATGGAAAAGCCAGTCCAGTGTCGATTCACCTCCCGCATCCCGCCTCCCGAACGTCTCAGATGGCATGACCAATCAGACGTCTCCGATCTGACCATCCGACCATCCGAGCTCACCACGACCAACACCAACGGATCATCCACACCACAGAACAGCCGGCAAGACCTGTCAACTACAGTTACGCTCCCTGGTCCATTCACCGTAGCTGCACCCAAGGATAGGCAGAAGAAGCACGTCCTCCACTCAACATGGGAGGAGCACCAAGAACTAAAGATCATGCGTAGCTGCACCGTGCCGCCGCACCGCGCAGACACAGAAGCAGCAGCAGCAGCACAATGGCGGCTGTGGCTTCACATCTCGCACCGCCCGCCCTAATGGGTGTGGGCGATCATGCTCTAGCACTAGCTAGCTATCTAGTACTAATAGTGATATGATCCCTGTATTCTCTTGCCTCAGTTACGGCTCAGTTTATCAGTTATTCATCATTTCCTCACGTTCCTCAAAGCATCTGCCCGCTTCCTCAAACTCATTGTCTCTGTTCCATCTTCTATCGTCTTCGCAAAGTCTTTTGGGGATCCGGTCTCATGCCTGCACCTACGCTTCTGGCCCTCACCCATGCTTTGACTCACAAGCTAATGACTGCTCATCACAAAGCCTACCTGAATCCTCGGTGTACTTCTTTGCTGCGGTATCCGGTTCGCTGTGGCCTGCCGTCCACGGTTCGGTGTTCCACCTTCATCATCTCCTGAAGTACCCGTTGCCATCACAGATTCTCAGCACCTCGTTGCTTGCGCTCCTTGTGCTGTTCTCTTCTGCCCTCAAGCCTCTGCTCCCAATGTGACGTCATTCCTCGTCAGCTCTCCACACCTTCCTGGCAGCTTCCGCATCACCTGCGTTTTCTGCTCCTATGCATGCTCCGCTGCTCCCATTTTCCTGACACTTTCATGTGGCTTGCTCCACCTTTCTCTCCCATGCTCCACCTTTCTCTGGCCTGCTCCGCCATTCTTTTGCTTGCTCCACAGTTCTCTGGCCTGCTCCACCTTTCTTGGCTTGCTCCACATCTCTCTTGCTTGCTTCAATTTTCGCTGTCTTGATCCACCGTTGCATGACTTGCCCCACCATTCTGTGGCTTGCTCCACCAGTCTATGGCTTTCTCCGCTGTTCTCTGGCTTGCTCCACCTTTCCCTGGCGTCCTCCTCCTTTTCATAGCTTCCTCCACCTTTCATTGGCTTGCTCGACCTTTCTCTGTCTTGCTCCACCCTTCCCAGGCTTGCTCCACCCTTCTGTTGCTTGCTCACCTTTCCTTGGCTTGGTCCTCCTTTTTCTGGCTTCCGCCACTGTTCTCAAGCTTGCTCCACCTTTATCTGGCTTGCTCCACCTTTCTCTGGCTTGCTCCACCTTTCTCTGGCTTGCTCCACCTTTTTGTGACTTGCTCGACCGTTCTTTATCTTGCTCCACCGTTCAATGGCTTGCTCCACCGTTCTCTGGTTTGCTCCACCGCTGTATGGCTTGCTCCATCTTTCTTTGGCTTGCTCTACCTATCTATCGCTTGCTACACCGTTATCTGACTTACTCCACCTTTGTCTTGTGTGCTTCACATTTTCCTGGCTTGCTCCATCTGTCTCTGGCCTTCTTCATCTTTTGGTGGCTTGCTCCACCTTTCCCTAGCTGTCTCCACCTTTCACCGGCTTGCTCCACCTTTCTCTGGCTTGCTCCATCTTTCCCTGGCTTGCTCCACCTTTCTTTGGCTTGAACCACCTTTCTTTTGCTCACTCGCTCTTTATCTGGCTCACTCCACCATTCGCTGGCTTGCTCTACAGTTCTCTTCCTTACTCCACTTTTCTCCGGCTTGCTGCACCGTTATCTGGTTTGGTCCACCTTTGTCTGGCTTACTCTACCTTTCTCCGACTTGCTCCACCGTTCTCAGGCTTACCACTGTTCTGACTTGCTCCACCGTTCTCTGGCTTGCTCCACCTTTATCTGGATTGCTCCACCTTTCCTTGGCTTGCTTCACCTTTCTCTAGCTTTCTCAACCTTTCCCTGGCTTTCTCCACCTTTCCCTGGCTTGTTGCACCTTTCTCCGGCTTGCTCTACCTTTCTCTAGTTTGCTCCACCCTTCTCTGGCTTACTCCACCGTTCTCTGGCTTGCTCCACCTTTATCTGGCTTGTTTCACTTTTCTCTAGCTTGCTCCACTGTTCCCTGGCTTGCTCCACTTTTCTCTGGCTTACTCCACCTTTCACTGGCTTGCTCCACTTTTCTCTGGCTTGCTCCACCTTTCTCTGGCCTGCTCCACCTTTCTCTGGCTTGCTCCACCTTTCTCTGGCTTGCTCCACTTTTCTCTGGCTTGCTCCACTGTTCCCTGGCTTGCTCCACTTTTCTCTGGCTTACTCCACCTTTCACTGGCTTGCTCCACTTTTCTCTGGCTTGCTCCACCTTTCTCTGGCCTGCTCCACCTTTCCCTGGTTTTCTCCACCTTTCTCTGGCTTGCTCCATCTAGCTTCCTCCAACCCTTTCTTGCTTGCTCCATCTTTCTCTGGCTTGCTCCAACGTTCTCTGACTTGCTCGACCTTTCTCTGGCTTGCTCCACCTTTCCTTGGCTTGCTCCACCTTTCTCTGGCTTGCTCCACCTTTCTTCATGCAACTTCCTCTGGCGTGCTCCACCTTTCTCTGGCTTGCTCCACCTTTCCCTGGATTTCTCCATCTTTCCCGGGCTTCCTGTACATTTCTCTGGATTGCTCCACCGATCTCTGACTTGTTCCATCTTTCTTTGGCTTGCTCCAACTTTCTCGGGCTTGCTCAACCTTTCTCTGGCTTGCTCCACCGTTCTCGGGCTTGCTCCACCTTTCTCTGGCCTGCTCTAGTGTTCTCTGGCTTGCTCCATCTTTCTCTAGCTTGCTCCACCTTTCCCTGGATTACTCCATGTTTCTCTTGCCAGCTCCACCTTTCTCTGGCTTGCTCTACCTTTCCCTGGCTTGCTCCACCTTTCCCTGGGTTGCTCCACCTTCCTCTTGCTTGCTCCACCTTTCTCTGGCTTGCTCCACCTTTCTCTGGCTGGCTCCACCTTTCCCTAGATTGCTCCACCTTTCTCTTGCTTGCTCCACCTTTCTCTGGTTTGCTCGACCTTCTCTGGCTTGCTACCCCTTTTTCTGGCTTTCTCCAACTTTCTCTGGCTTACTCTACCTTTCGCTGGCTTGCTCTATCGCTCTCTGGCTTTCTCCACCTTTCTCTGGCTTCCTCCACCCTTCCCTGGCTTTGTCTACCTTTCTATGGCTTGCTCAACTGTTCCTTGGCTTGCTCCACCGTTCTCTGGCTTGCTCCACCTTTTGCTGGCTTGCTCCACCTTTCCCTGGATTGCTCCACCTTTCTCTTGATTGCTCCACATGTCTCTGGCTTGCTCCACCTTTCCCTGGATTGCTCCACCTTTCTCTTGATTGCTCCACATGTCTCTGGCTTGCTCCACCTTTCTTTGGCTTGCTCCAACTGTCTTTGGCTTGCTCCACCTTTCTCTGGCTTGCTTTACCTTTCTCTGGCTTACTCCAACTTTCTCTGGCCAGCCAGGGTGGAGTCAGAGAAAGGTGGAGCAGGCCAGAGAAATGTGGACCAAGCCAGGGAAAGGTGGGTAAAGCCAGATAAAGGTGGAGCAAGCCGGGGGAGATGGAGCAAGCCATAGAAAGGTGGAGCAAGCCATAGAACGGTTGAGCATGCCAAAGAAAGATGGAGCAAGCTAGAGAAAGGTGGAGCAAGCTAGAGAGAAGTGGAGGAAGCCAGAAGAAGGTGGAGCAAGACAGGAAAAGGTGAAGCAAGCAAGAGAATGGTAGAGCAAGCCAGAAGAAAGTGGAGGAAGCAAGAAAAAGGTGGATCAAGCCAGGAAAACGGGGAGAAAGCCAGAGAAAGGTGGAGCAAGCCAGAGAAAGGCGAAGCAAGCAAGAAAAAGGTTGAGCAAGCCAGAGAAGGGTGGTGCAAGCCAGAGAAAGGTGGAGCAAGCTAGGGAAAGGTGGAGAAATCCAGATAAAGGTGGAGCAAGCCGGGGGAGATGGAGCAAGCCATAAAAGGTGGAGCAAGCCATAGAACGGTTGAGCAAGCCAAAGATGGAGCAAGCTAGAGAAAGGTGGAGGAAGCTAAAGAGAGGTGGAGAAAAGCCAGAAAAAGGTGGAGACAGCCAGAGAAAGGTGGAGCAAGCCAGAGAATGGTGGAACAATCCATAGAAAAGTGAAGCGAGCCAGAGAAAGGTGGGTCAAGCCAGGAAAATGTGGAGAAAGCCAGAGAAAGGTGGAGGAAGCCAGAGAAAGGTTGACCAAGCGAGAGAAGGGTGGAGCAAGCCAGAGAATGGTGGAGCAAGCCAGAGAAAGGTGGAGCAAGCCAAGAAAAGGTGGAGCAAGCCAAAGAAAGGTGAAGCAAGGCAGAGAACGGTTGAGCAAGCCAGAGAACGATTGAGCAAGACAGAGAATGATAGAACAAGCTAGAGAAAGGTGGACCATGCCAGGGAAAGGTGGAGAAATCCAGAGAAAGGTGGAGCAAGCCAGAGAAAGGTAGAGCAAGCCAGAGAACGATTGAGCAAGACAGAGAATGATAGAACAAGCTAGAGAAAGGTGGACCATGCCAGGGAAAGGTGGAGAAATCCAGAGAAAGGTGGAGCAAGCCAGAGAAAGGTAGAGCAAGCCAGTGAACGGTTGAGTAATCCAGAGAACGGTGGAGCAAGCATGAGAACAGTGGAGCAGTCCAGAGAAAGGTGGATCAAGACAGAAAAATGTGGAGAAAGTTAGAGAAATGTGGAGTAAGCCAGAGAAAGGTGGAGCAAGCGAGAGAAAGGTGGAGCAAGCAAGAGAATGGTGGAGCAAGCCGGAGAAAGGTGGAGCAAGCCAAGAAAAGTTGGAGCAACCCAAAGAAAGTTGAAGCAAGCCAAAGAATGGTGGAGCAAGCCAGAGAACGCTGGAGCAAGCCAGAGAATGGCAGAACAAGCTAGAGAAAGGTGGAGGATGCCAGGGAAGGGTGAAGAAAGCCAGAAAAAGATGGAGCAAGCCAGAGAAAGGTGAGCAAACAAGAACGGTGGAGTAATGCAGACAATTGTGGAGCAGCATGAGAACGGTGGAGCAAGCCAGAGAACGGTGCAGCAAGTCACAAAACGGTGGTGCAAGCCAGAGAATGGTGGAGCAAGCCAGAGAACGGTGAAACAAGCCAGAGAAAGGTGGTGCAAGCCAGAGAAAGTTTGTGCAAGCTAGAGAAATGTGGATCAAAATAGAGAACGGTGGAGCAAGCCAGAGAAAGGTGGAGCAGGCTTGAGGAAGCTGGAGTAGGTCAGAAAATGGTGGAGCAGGCCAAAGAAAGGTGGAGCAAGCCACAGAACGGTGGAGCAAGCCAGAGAAAGGTGGAGCAGGCTTGAGGAAGCTGGAGTAGGTCAGAAAATGGTGGAGCAGGCCAAAGAAAGGTGGAGCAAGCCACAGAACGGTGGAGCAAGCCAGAGAATGGTGGTGCAAGCTAGAAAATGGTGGAGCAAGGCAGAGAATGGTGGGTCAAGACAGAGAACGGTGGAGCAATCCAGAGAATGGGGGAGCGATCCAGAGAACAGTGAAGCAAGCAAGAGAAAGGTGGAGCAAGCGAGGGACAGGTGGAGAAAGCCAGAGAAAGGTTGAGCACTCAAGAGAATGGTGGAGCAAGCCAGAGAAAGGTGGAGAAAGCCAAAAAAAGGTGGAGCAAGCCGGAGAAAGTTGGAGCAAGCACGAGAACGGTGAAGCAAGCCAATGAAAGTTGGACACAGCCAGAGAATGGTAGAGCCAGAGAAATGTGGAGCAAGCCAGGGAAAAGTGGAGGAATCCAGAGTAAGGTGGAGGAATCCAGAGTAAGGTGGAGCAAGCCAGAGAAAGGTGGAGCAAGCCAGAGAACATTACAGCAAGCCATGAAACATTGAAGCAAGCCAGAGAACAGTGAAGCAAGTCAGAGAAAAGTGAAGCAAGTCAGAGAACGGTGGAGCAAGCCAGAGAGCGGTGGAGCAAGCAAGAGAATGGTAGAGCAAGCCAAAGAAAGGTGGTGCAAGCGAGAGAAAGGGGAAGCAAGCCAGAGAAAGAAGGAGCAAACCAGAGAAAGGTGGAGCAAGCCAGAGAACGGTGAAGCAAGGCAGAGAACGGTGCAGCAAGCAAGAGAAAGGTGGAACAAGCCTGGGAAAGGTGGAGCAAGCCAAAGAAACGTGGAGTAAGCCAAATAAAGATGGAGAAAGCCAGGGCAAGGTGGAGCAAGCCAGGGAAAGGTGGAGCAAGCCAAGAAAAGGTGGAGCAAGGCAAAGGAAGGTAAAGCAAGGCAGAGAACGGTGGAGCAAGCCAGCGAGCTCCTGAGCAAGACAGAGAATGGTAGAAGAAGCTAGAGAAAGGTGGACCCTGCCAGGGAAAGGTGGACAAAGCCAGAGAAACGTGGAGCAAGCCAGAGAAAGGTAGAGAAATCAAGGGAACGGTGGAGCAATCCAGAGAATGGTGGAGCCAGCATGAGAACAATGGAGCAATCCAGAGAAAGGTGGATCAAGACAAAAAAATGTGGAGAAAGTTAGAGAAAGGTGGAGAAAGCCAGAGAAAAGTGGAGCAAGCGAAAGAAAGGTGGAGCATGCAAGAGAATGGTGGAGCAAGGCAGAGAAAGGTGGATCAAGCCAAGAAAAGGTGGAGCAAGCCAAAGAAATGTGAAGCAAGCCAGAGAATGTTGGAGCAAGCCAGAGAACGCTGGAGCAAGCCAGAGAATGGTAGAACAAGCTAGAGAAAGGTGGAGGATGCCAGGGAAGGGTGAAGAAAGCCAGAAAAAGATGGAGCAAGCCAGAGAAAGGTGAGAAAACCAGAACGGTGGAGTAATCCAGAGAATGGTGAAGCGAGCATGAGAACGGTGGAGCAAGCCAGAGAACGGTGAAGCAAGTCAAAGAACGGTGGATCAAGCCAGAGAATCGTGGAGCAAGCCAGAGAACAGTGGAACAAGCCAGAGAAAGGTGGTGCAAGCCAGAGAATAGTAGTGCAAGATAGAGAAAGGTGGATCAAGCTAGAGAACGGTGGAGCAAGCCAGAGAAGCTGGAGCAGGCCTGAGGAAGGTGGAGCAGGTCAGACAATGGTGGATCAGGCCAAAGAAAAGTGGAGCAAGCCACAAAACGGTAGAGCAAGCCAGAGAATGGTGGTGCAAGCGAGAGACTGGTGGAGCAAGTCAGAGAATGGTGGGTCAAGACAGAGAACGGTGGAGCAATGCAGAGAACTGGGCAGCAATCCAGAGAACAGTGCAGCAAGCGAAAGAAAGGTGGAGCAAGCCAGGGACAGGTGGAGAAAGCCAGAGAAAGGTGGAGTACGCAAGAGAATGGTGGAGCAAGCCAGAGAAAGGCGGAGCAAGCCAGGAAAAGGTGGAGCAAGCCAGAAAGAGTTGGAGCAAGCACGAGAACAGTGGAGCAAGCCAGTGAGAGCTGGACCAAGCCAGAGAATGCTAGGGCAAGCCAGGGTAATGTGGAGCAAGCCAAGGAAAAGTGGAGAAATCCAGAGTAAGGTGGAGCAAGCCAGAGAAAGGTGGAGCAAGCAAGAGAACATTATAGCAAGCCAGCGAATGTTGAAGCAAGCCAGAGAACTGTGAAGCAGTTCATAGAGCAGTGAAGCAAGTCAGAGAACGGTGGAGCAAGCCAGAGAACGGTTGAGCAAGCAAGAGAATGGTGGAGCAAGCCAAAGAAAGGTGTTTCAAGCGACAGAAAGGTGGAGCAAGCCACAGAAAGAAGGAGCAAACCAGAGAAAGGTAGAGCAAGCCAGAGAACGGTGAAGCAAGGCAGAGAACGGTGGAGCAAGGAAGAGAAAGGTGGCGCAAACCTGGAAAAGGTGGAGCAATCCAAAGAAACGTGGAGTAAGCCAGATAAAGATGGAGCAAGCCAGAGAAATTTGGAGCAAGCCAGTGAACGGTGGAGCAAGCCAAAGATACATGTAGCAAGCCAGAAAACGGTTAAGCAAGCCAGAGAATAGTAGAGCAAACCAGAGAAAGGTGGAGCCAGCCAGAGAAACATGAAGCAAGCCAAGGAAAGGTGGAGAAAGCCAGAAAAAGGTGGAGCACGCCAGGGAAAGGTTGAGCAAGCCTGAGAAGGGGAGCAAGCCAAAGAAAGGTGGAGCCAGCCGGAGAAATGTGGATCAAGCCAGAGAAAGGTGGAGCAAGCTACAGAAAGGTGGAGCAAGCTAAATAAAGGTGGAGCAAGCCAGAGAAAGGTTACGCAAGCCAGAGAGCAGTGGAGCAAGCCAGAGAACGGTGAAGTAAGGAATAGAACAGTAGAGTAAGCCAGAGAACAATGGAGCAAGCCAGGGTATAGTGGAGCAAGCCATAGAAAGGTGGTACAAGCAAGAGAAATGTTGAGCAAGCCAGAGAACGGTGGAGTAAGCAAGGGAATGCTGGAGCAAGCCAGAGAATGGTAGAACAAGCCAGAGAAAGGTGGAGCAAGTGAATGAAAGGTGGAGCAATCCAGGGAAATTTGGATCAAGCCAGAGAACGGTTGAGCAAGCCAAAGAACAGTGGAGAAAGCCAGAGAACGGTGGAGCAATCCAGAGAACAGTGGATCAAGCCAGAGAAAGGTGGAGAAAGCCAGAGAACGGTGGAGCAATCCAGAGAACAGTGGATCAAGCCAGAGAATAATGGAGCAACCCAAAGAAAGGTGGTGGACGGCAGAGAATGGTGGAGCAATCCAGAGAGAGGTCAATTAAGCCAGAGAAAGGTGGAGAAAGCCAGAGAAAGGTTGAGCATGCTAGAGACAGTTGGAACAGGCCAGAGAAAAGTGGAGCATGTATTAGAACGGTTGATCAGGCCCGAGAAAGGTGGAGCAAGCCAAAGAACTGTGGATCAAGCCAGAGAATGGTGGAGCAAGCCAGAGAATGGTGGAGCAGGCCAGAGAAAGGTGCAGCAAGTGAACGAATGATGGACCAAGCCTGAGAACGGTGGATCAAGCCAGAGAACTATGGTGCAAGACAAAAAACGATGGAGTACGCCAAAGAAAGGTTGAGCAAGGTTGAAAAAGGTGTGGCAAGCCAGGGGAAGGTGGAGTAAGCCAGAGAATGGTGGAGAAAGACGGAGAACGATAAAGCAAGCCAGAGAACGTGGGTGCTAGCCAGAGAATGGAGGAGCAAGTAAAAGAATGGTGGAGGAAGCTAGAGAAAGATGGGGCAAGCCAGAAGGTGGAGCTGGCCATCGAAAGGTGGTGCAGGCCAACGAATGGTGGAGCAGGCCAGAGCAAGGTGGATAAAGAAAGAGAACGGTGGAGCAGGTGAGAGAAAGGTGGAGCTGGCCAGATAAAGGTGGAGTAATCCAGATAAATGTCCAGCGAGCCAGGGAACGGTGGACCAAGTCGAAGATTGATAGAGCAAGCTAGACAACGGTGGAGCAGGCCTAAGAAAGATGGAGCAGGTTAGAGAAAGGTGGAGCAGGCTAGAGAAAGGTGGAGCAGGCCAGAGAAATTGGAAGTAAGCCATAAAAACGTGGGGCAAGCCAGCAAATTGTAGAGCAAGCCAGGGAAAGGCATAGCAAGCCAGAGAACGGTGGTGCAAGCCAGAGAAAGGTGGAGCAAGCTAGAGACATGTGGAGTAGGCCACAGAAAGGTAGAGCAGGCCAAAGAAAAACTTTCTCTGGCTTGCTCCACCGTTCTCTGGCTTGCTCCACGTTTCTCTGGCTTGCTCCATCATTCTTTGGCGTGCTCAACCGTTCTATGACTTGCTCCACGGTTCTATGGCTTGCTCCATCCTCCCCCCGGCTTGCTCCACCTTTTTTCTGGCTTTCTCCACCTTTCCCGGGCTTGCTCCACCTTTCTCTGGCTTGCTCCACCTTTCTCTGGCTTGCTCCACCTTTCTATGGCTTGCTCCACCTTTCTCTGGCTTGCTCAACCGTTCTCTGGCTTGCTCGACCTTTCTCAGGCTTGCTCCACCTTTCTCTGGCTTGCTCCACCTTTCTCTGGCTTGCTCCACCTTTCTATGGCTTGCTCCACCTTTCTCTGGCTTGCTCAACCGTTCTCTGGCTTGCTCGACCTTTCTCAGGCTTGCTCCACCTTTCTATGGCTTGCTCCACCTTCATCTGGCCTGCTCAACCGTTCTCTAGCTTGATCCACCTTTCTCTGGCTGGCTCCACCTGTCTCGGGCTTCCTCAACTGTTCTATGGCTTGCTCTACCATTTCCCAGGCTTGCTCCACCTTTATCTGGCTTGCTCCACCGTTCTCTGGATTGTTCCATCTTTGTCTGGCTTGCTCCAGATTTCCCTGGCTTGCTCCACCTTTCTCAAGTTTGCTCCACCTTTCCCTGGATTGCTCCTACCTTTCCTGGCTTGCACCACTTTTCCCTGGCTTGCTCCACCTTTTTTCTGGCTTGCTCCACCTTCCTCTGGCTTGCTCCAACTTCCCCTGGCTTTCTCCACCTTTCTCTGGCTTGCTCCACCATTCTCTGGCTGGCTCCACCTTTCTCTGGCTTGATCCACTTTTGTCTCGCTTGCTCCACCTCTCTTTGGTTATCTCCACCTTTCTCTGGCTTGCTCCATTGTTCTCGGGATTGCTCCACCTTTCTCTGGTGTGCTCCACCTTTTCCTGGCAAACTCTCCACCTTTCTCCGACTCTATCCACATTTATCTGGTTATATTTAGCTTTATTTGGCTTGCTCTAGCTCTCTCAGGCTCGCCCCACCTTTCTCTGGCTTGCTCCACCGTTATCTGGCTTGCTCCACCTTTGTTTGGTTTGCTCCAGGTATCCATGGCTTGATCCACCTTTCTCTGGCTTGTTCCACCTTTATCTGGCTTGTTCCACCTTTCCCTGGCTTGCTCTACCTTTCTCCGGCTTGCTCCACCTTTCCCCGGCTTGCTCCACCATTCTCTGGTTTGCTCCACCTTTCTCTC
>SZWC01006473.1:70409-86773 GCA_023375785.1 Penium margaritaceum
TAGCTTTCTCTGGCTTGCTCTAGCTCTCTCAGGATCGCCCCACCTTTCTCTGTCTTCCTGCACTTTTATCTGGCTTGCTCCACCTTTGCTTGGCTTGCTCCAGCTATCCATGGCTTGATCCACCTTTCTCTGGCTTGTTCCACCTTTATCTGGCTTGTTCCACCTTTCCCTGGCTTGCTCTACCTTTCTCCGGCTTGCTCCACCTTTCCCCGGCTTGCTCCACCATTCTCTGGTTTGCTCCACCTTTCTCTAGCTTGCTCCACCTTTCCCTGGCTTACTCTACCTTTCTTTGGCTTGCTCCACCTTTCTATGCCTTGCTCCACCATTCTCTGGCTTGCTCCACCCTTCTCTGGCTTGCTGCACCGTTCTCTGGCTTGCTCCACCGATCTGTGACTTGCTCCACCTTTCTCTGGCCTGCTCCACCATTCTCTGGGCTTGCTCCACTTTTCTTCAGCTTGCTCCACCACTGTCTGGCTTGCTCCACTTTCTTTGGCTTGCGCCATTGTTCTATTGCTTGCTCCACTGTTCTCTGGCTTGCTACATGATTCTCTGGCTTGCTCCACCATTCTCTGGCTTTATCCACCATTCTCTGGCTTGCAGCACCGTTCTCTGATGTGCTCCACCATCCTCTGGCTTGCTCCACCATTCTTTAACTTGCTCCACCATTCTCTGGCTTGCTCATCCATTCTGTGGCTTGCTCTACTTTCTCTGGCTTACTCCACAATTACCTAGCATGCTCTACCATTCTCTGGCTTAATCCACTGTTCTCTATCTTGCTCCACCGTGCTCTAACTTGCACCACCCTTCTCTGGCTTGATCCGTTCTTCGCTGGCTTACTCTACTGTTCTCTGGATGCCTCCACCGTTCTCTGGCTTGCTCTACCATTCTCTGGGTTGCTCCAAATTTGTCTGTTTTGCTCCACGGATCTCTGGCTTCCTCCTCCCTTCTCTGGCTCGCTCCACCGTTCTCCGGCTTGCTCCACATTTCTCTGGCTTGTTCCACCGTTCTCTAGCTTGTTCCACCATTCTTTAGCTTACTCCACCTTTCCCTGGCTTGCTCCACTGTTCTCTTGCGTGCTCCACTGTTCTCAAGCTTGCTCCATAATTCTCTGGCTTACTCTACCGTTCTGTGGATTGCTGCACCGTTCTCTGGCTTGCTCTGCCATTTTTTGACTTGCTCCATCTTTCTCTGTCTTGCTCCACCGTTCTTTGTATTGCTCCACCGTTCTCCGGCTTGCTCCACCTCTCATTGGCTTTCTCCACCGTTCTCAGGCCTACTCCACCTTGCTCTGGCTTGCTCCACCTTTCTCTGGCTTGCTCCACCTTTCTTTGGCTTGCTCCACTATTCTCTGGCTTGCTCCGCCTTTCCCTGGCTTACTCCTTTCTCTGGCTTGCTCCACCTTTCTCTTGCTTGCTTCATCTTTCCCTGGCTTGCTGCACCTTTCTCTGGTTTGCTCTACCGTTCTCTGCCTTGCTCTACCATTCTCTGGCTTGCTCCACACTTTTTTTGCTTGCTCCACTTTTCGCTGTCTTGATCCACCTTTCTCTCGCTTGCTCTACAATTCCCTGGCTTGCTCCACCTTTCTCTGGCTTGCTCCATCTTTCTCCGGCTTGCTGCACCTTTCTCTGGTTTGCTCCACTGTTCTCAGGCTTGCTCCACCGTTCTCCGACTTGCCCCACCTTTCTCTGGCTTGCTCCACCATTCTCTGGCTTTCCCCACCATTGTTTGGCTTGCTCCACCGTTCAGTGGCTTGCACCACCGTTCTTTTGCTTGCTCCACCTTTCTTTTGCTTGCTCCACCGTTCCCTGGCTTGCTCCACTATTCTCTGACTTACTCCACCATTCTCTTGATTGCTCCACTTTCCCTGGCCTGCTCCACTGTTCTCTTGCTTGCTCCACTTTTCTCTGGCTTGCTCCATCATCCTCTGGCTCGCTCCACCGTTCTCCGGCTTTGTCCATAGTTCTCTGGCCTGCTCCACTGTTCTCTGGCTTACTAAAACTTTCTCTAGCTTGCTCTAATGTTCTCTGGATTGCTCCACCGTTCTCTGGCTTGATCCACCTTTTACTGGCTTCCTCTACCATTCTCAAGCTTGCTCCACCTTTCTCTAGCTTGTTCCACCTTTCTTTGGCTTGCTCCACCTTTCGTTGGCTTGCTCCACCGTTTTCTGGCTTGTGCCGCCTTTTCATTGCTTGCTCGACCTGTCCATGACTTGCCCCACCTCTCTCTGGCTTGCTCCAACTTTCTCTGGCTTGCTCCACTGTTCTCTGCCATGATCCACCGTTCTCTGGATACCGCCACCGGTCTCTGGCTTGCTTCAATGTTCTTTGACTTGCTCAACCTTTCCTTGGCTTGCTCCACAGTTCTCTTGCTTGCTCCACCGTTCTTTAGCCTGCTCCACCGTTCTCTAGATTGCTCCTCTCTTCTCTGGCTTGCTCTTCCGTTCTGTGCCTTGCTCCACTGTTCTCTGGCTTGCTCCAACTTTTGCTAGCTTGCTCCACCTTTCTCTAGCATGCTCCACCTTTCTCTTATCTCCTTAGCCTTTCTCTGGCCTGCGCCACCTTTCTCTAGCTTGCGCCACCATTCTCTAGCTTGCTCCACCTTTCTCTGGCTTGCACCACATTTCTCTGGCTTGTTCCACTGTTTTCTTGGTTGCTACACCGTTCTTGCTCTTGCTCCACTGTCCTCTAGCTTGCTTCACCATTTTCCAACTTGCTTCACCATTCTCTGGCTAACTGCACAATTCCCTGGCTTGCCCCACCGTTCTCTGACTTGCTCCACCGTTCTCTGGCTTCTTCCACTGTTCTCTAGCTTGCACCACCATTGTCTAGCTTGCTCCACCGTTCTCTGCCTTGCTCCACCGTTCTGAGGTTTGCACCACCGTTCTCTGGCATGCTCCACCATTCTCTGGCTTGCTCCACCGTTTTATGGCTTGCTCCACTTTTGCCTGGATTACTCAACCGTTCTAGGGCTTCCTCCACCACTCTCTGGCTTGCTCCGCAATTATCTTGCTTGCTCTACCATTCTCTGGCTTGCTCAATTGTTCTATGGCTTGCTTCACAGTTCTGTTGCTTGCTCCACCTTTCTCTGGCTTGCTTGACCGTTCTTTGGCTTGCTCCACCATTCTCTGCCTTCCTCTACTATTCTCTAGCTTGCTCCACTGTTCTCTAGCTTGCTCCAAGGCTCTCTGGCTTGATCCACCTTTCCCTGGCTTGCTCTACCATTCTCTGACTTGCTCCACCGTTCTCTTGCTTGCTCCACAGTTTTTTTGCTTGCTCCACCGTTCTCTGGCTTGATCCACCTTTCTCTCGCTTGCTCCACCGTTCTCTGGCTTGCTCCGCCTTTCTCTGGCTTGCTCCACCTTTCTCCCGCTTGCTACACTTTTCTCTGGCTTCCTCCACAGTTCATAGTCTTGTTCCGTTGTTCTCTGGCTTGTTCTACCTTACTCTAGCTTGCTCCACCATTCTCTGGATTCTCCACCGTTCACTCGCTTGCTCTACCTTTCTCTAGCTTGCTCCCTACTTTCTTTAGCTTGCTCCACCGTCCTCTGGCTTGCTCTACCTTTCTCTGGCTTGCTCCACCTTTCTGTGGATTTCTCCACCTCTCTCTTGCTTGCTTCATCTTTCTCTGGCTTGCTCCACCTTCCTCTGGATTGCTCCACCTTTCTCTTACTTGCTTCAGCTCTCTCTGGCTTGCTCCACCTTTCTCTGGCTTGCTCCACCTTCCTCTGGATTGCTCCACCTTTCTCTTACTTGCTTCAGCTCTCTCTGGCTTGCTCCACCTTTCTCTGACTTGCTCTATTTTTCTCTGGCTTGCTCCACAGTTTGCTGGATTCCTTTGCCATTTTCTTGCTGGCTCCACCGTTCTCTTGCTTATCCACCGTTCTCTGGCTTGCTTTACCATTCTCTTGCTTGCTGCACCGTTCTCATGATTGCCCCACTGTTCTTTTGGTTGCTCCACCGTTCTCTGGCTTGCTCCACCGTTCTCTGGCCTGCTCCACCATTCTTGGACTTGCTCCATCATTCTCTTGCTTGCTCCACTGTTATCTGGCTTGCTCCACTCTTTTCTGGCTTGCTCCACCGTTCTCTGGCTTGCTCCACCGTTTTCTGGCTTGCTCCACCATTCTTTGGCTTGCTCCACCTTTCTCTGGCTTGCTCCACATTTCTCTGGCTTGGTCCACTGTTCTCTTGCTTGCTCCACCGTTCTCTGGCTTGCTCCACCGTTTTCTGGCTTGCTCCACCATTCTTTGGCTTGCTCCACCTTTCTCTGGCTTGCTCCACATTTCTCTGGCTTGGTCCACTGTTCTCTTGCTTGCTCCACCGTTCTCTGGCTTGCTCAACCTTTCTCTGGCTTGCTCCTCCTTGCTCCACCGTTCTCTTGCTTGCTCCACCGTTCTCTTGTTTGCTCCACCGTTCCCTGGCTTGCTCCACCGTTCTCTTTCTTGCTCCATTGTGATCTGGCTTGCACCACTGTTCTCTGGCTTCCTCAACCGTTCTCTGCCTTGCTCCACCACTTTCTGGCTTGCTCCAACTTTCTCTGGCTTGCACTACCTTTCTCCAGCTTGCTCTGCCATTGTCTGCCTTGTCCCACAGTTATGTGGCTTTCCCCACCGTTCTCTGGCTTGTTCCACCTTTATCTGGCTTTCTCCACCATTCTCTGGCTTGCTCCACTGTCTCTGGCTTGCACCACTGTTCTCTGCCTTGCTCCACCGTTCACTGGCCTGCTCCACCATTCTCGGACTTGCTCCATCGTTCTCTGGCTTGCTTCATTGTCCTCTGGCTTGCTCCACTGCTCTTTGGCATGCTCCACCGCTCTCTGGCTTGCCCCACTGTTCTCTGGCTTGTTCCACCATTCTCCGGTTGCTCCACCTTTCTATGGCTTGCTCCACCGTTCTATTCCTTGCTCCATTTCTCTTTGGCTTCCTCCACCTCTCTCTGGCTTGCTCCTCCTTTTAATGGCTTGCTCCATCGTTCTCTGGCTTGCTCCACCATTATCTGGGTTGCTCCACTGTTCTCTGGCTTGCTGCATTGTGCTCTGGCTTGTTCTACCATTCTCTAGCGTGCTCCACCGTTCTCTGGATTCCTCTACAATTGTCTTGCTTGCTCCACCGTTGTCTGGCTTGCTCCACCATTCTTAGACTTGCTCCACCATTCTCTGGCTTCCTCCATCGTCCTCTGGCTGGCTCCATTGTCCTATTCCTTGCTGTACCATTCTCTGGCTGGCTCCACGGTTCTCTGGCTTGCTCCAACGTTCTCTTTCTTGCTGCACCTTTCTTCGGCTTGCTCCACCTTTCTCAAGCTTGCTCTACCTTTCTCCGGCGTGCTCCAACATTCTCTGCGTTGGTCCACCGTTCTCTACCTCGCTCCACCATTATGTGGCTTGCTCTACCGTTCTCTGGTTGTTCCACCTTTCCTTGGCTTTATCCAATGTTCTCTTGCTTGCTCCACCGTTCTCTTGCTTGCTCCACCGTTCTCTGGATTGCTCCACCGCTCTTTGGCTTGCTCCCCTGGTCTCTGGCTTGCTCCACCGTTTTTTGGCTTTTCCACTGTTCTCTAGCTTGCTCCTTCTTTTCTGGCTTGCTCCACCTTTCTCTGGCTTGCTCCACCGTTCTCTGACTTGCTTCACCGTTATCTGGCATGCTCCACCGTTCTCTTTCTTGCTCAAAATTTCTCTAGCCTGCTTGACCTTTCTCTGGCTTGCTCCACCATTCTCTACCTTGATCCACCTTTCTCTGGCAAAGTTTATGCACAAATTTCATGCACAAAGTTTATGCTCAATGTTTATGCACAGCTTTTATGCACAAAGATCATGCACAAAGTTTAAGCATAAAGATTATCTACAAACTTTATGCACACCGTTTATGCACACAGTTTATGCACAAAGTTTATGCACAAAGTTTATGCACAAATTTTATGCACATAGTTTATGCACAAAGTTTATGCACAAAGTTTATGCACAAAGTTTGTGCACAACGGTTATGCAAACGTTTTTGCACAAATCTTATGCAAAAATTTATGCACAGTTTTTATTCACAAAGTTTATGCAGCTGTTTATGCATTAAGTTTATGCACAACATTTATGCAAAAAGTTGATACACAAACGTCTATGCACAAAGTTTATGCACAAATCTTATGCACAAAGTTTATGAACAAATTTTCTGCAAAACGTTTATGCACAAAGTTTATGCACAAAGTTTTTGCAAAACGTTTATGCACAAAATGTATGCAAAACGTTTACATAGAAAGTGTATGCACAAAGTTTATGCACACAGCTTTTGCACAAGAATTATGCACAATGTTTATGCACAATGCTGATATCAGACGTTTGCGCACAATGTTTATGCACAAAGTATATGCACAAGGTTTATGCACAAATGCTAATGCAGAAAGGTTTTGCAAAACGATTCTGCAAAATGTTTATGCACAATTTTTATGCACAAAATCTATGCACAAAGTTTATGCAAAACTTCTATGCACAACGTTCATGCACAAAACTTATATACAACGTTTTTGCACAACATTTATGCACAAATTTTATGCACAAAGTTTCTACACACAGTTGATGCAAAAATTGTATGCACAACGTTGATGCACAAAGTGTATGCACAAAGTTTATGCACAGTTCTTATGCACAAAGTTTGTGCACAACGTTTCTGCACAACGTTTGTGCAAAACGTTTATGCACAAAGCTGATACACAAAGTTTACCCACAAATTTTGTGCACAAATGTTATGCACAACGTTTATGCACAAAGTTTATACACAATTTATATGCACAAATCTTATGCACTACATTTATGCACAAAGTTTATGCAAAACGTTTATGCACAAAGATTATGCACAACTTTTGTGCAAAATTTTTATGCACACATTTTGTGCACAAAGTTTATGCACAAAGTTTATGCACAACTTTTATGCACAAAGTTTATGCACAAATTTTACGAACAAAGTCTATGCAAAACGTTTATGCACAACAATTATGCACAAAGTTTATGCGTAAAGTTTATGCACAATATTGATGCACAAAGTTTACACACGATTTTTATGCACAAACTTTATGCAAAAAGTTTATGCACAGTGTTTATGCACAGCATTTACGCATAACGTTTGTGCACAAAGTTTATGCACAAAGTTTATGCACAAATTTGTAGCACAAAGCTTATGCACAAAGTTTATGCACAGAGTTTATGCACAATGTTTATGCACAGCATTTATGCATAACATCGGTCCAAACATTGTATACACAATTTTTTCCACAAAGTTTATGCACAAAGTATATGCACAAAGGTCATGCACGAAGTTTATGCACAAATTTTATGCAAAAAGTTTATGCACAAGGTTTATGCACAAAATTTATGCACAAAGTTGATGCACAAAGTTGATGTACAAATTTCATGCGCAAAGTTTATGCACAAAGTTTATGCACAAGGTTTATGCACAAAGTTTATGCACAAATTTTCTGCACAAAGTTTATGCACAATGTTATGCACAGAGTTCATGCACAAAGTTGATGCACAAAGCTTATATACAAAGTTTATGCACAAAGTTTATGCACAAAGTTTATTCACAAAGTTTATGTACAACATTTATGCATGAAGTTTATGCTCAAAGAATTTGCACAATGTTTATGCACAAAGTTTATGCACAACATTTGTGTACAAAGTGTATGCACAAACTTTATGCAAGAAGTGTATGTACAATGTTTTTGCACAAAGTTTATGTGCAATGTTTCTGCACAAATTTAATGCACAAATGTTATGCACAAACTTTATGCACAAAGTCCATGCACAAAGTTTATGCAAAATTTTTGTGCACAATGTTGATGCGCAAAGTTTATGCACAAAGTTTTTGAAAAACGTTTCTGCACAAAGTTTATGCATGGATTTTCTGCAAAATGTTTGTGCACAAAGTTTATGCACAACGTTTATGCACAAAGCGTATGCACAACATTTATGCACAACGTTTATGAACAAAGGTTATGCACAAACTTTATGCACAAAGTTTATGAAGAAAGATTATGCACACAGTATATGCACAATTGTTATGCAGAATATTTGTGCATAAAGTTTGTCCACAAGTTTATGCACAACATTTGTGCACAAATGTTATGCACAAAGTTTATGCGCAAAGTTTTTGCATAAAGTTTTTGCACAAATTTTATGCACAAAGTTTATGCAGAAAGTTCATGGACAACTTTTATGCACAAAGTTTATGCACAAATATTATGCACAAAGTATATGCAAAACGTTTATGCACAACGTTTATGCACAAATTTTATGCGTAAAGTTTATGCACAATGTTGATGCACAAAGTTTATGCACACTTTTTATGCACAGTGTTTATGCATAAAGTTTGTGCACAAAGTTTATAAGCAACGTTTCTGCACAATTTTTATGCACAAAGTTTATGCACAAAGTTCATGCACACGGTCTATACACAAATTGTATGCACAAGGTTTATGCACAAAGTTTATGCACAAAGTGTATGCAGAAATTTTTTGCACAAAGTTTATGCATAAGGTTTATGCACAAAGTTTATGCACAATGTTCTTGCACAACATTTATGCACAAAGTTTATGCAAAACGTTTATGCACAAAGGTTTTGCACAAAGTTTCTGTGCAAAGTTTATGCACAACGTTTATGCACAAAGCTTATGCACACTTTTTATGCACAGTGTTTATGCATATAGTTTGTGCACAGAGTTTATAAGCAACGTTTCTGCACAAAGTTTACGCACAAAGTTAGTTCACAAAGGTTTTGCACAAAGTTAATGCACAAAGTAAATGCACAAAGTTAATGCATAAACTTTATGCACAAAGGTTATGCACAAAGTTTATACACAATGTTTCTGCAAAATTTTTATGCACAGATTTTGTGCACAAAGTTTACGCACAAAGTTAGTTCACAAAGGTTTTGCACAAAGTTAATGCACAAAGTAAATGCACAAAGTTAATGCATAAACTTTATGCACAAAGGTTATGCACAAAGTTTATGCACAAAGTTTTTGCACAACAATGATGCACAATGTTTATGCACAAAGTTTATGCACAAATTCTATGCACAAAGTTTATGCACAAAGTTTATGCACAAAGTGTGTGAAAAACGTTAATGCACAAAGTTCATGCACAACTTTTATGCACAAAGGTTATGCACAAAGTTTATGCACAAAGTTTATGCACTAAGTTTATACACTAAGTTTATGCACAGCGTTTTAGCACAACTTTTATGCACAAAGTGTATACACAAATTTTATTCACAAAGTTTATGCACAAAGTTTATGCAGAAAGTTTATGCACAAAGTTTATGCACAAAGTTTATACACAAAGTTTATGCACAAAGTTTTTGCACAACATTTATGCACAACGTGTATGCACAAATTTCATGCATAAAGGCTTTGCACAAAGTCTCTGCACAAAGTTTATGCACACTGTTTATGCACAAAGCTTCTGCACAATTTTTATGCACAGCATTTATTCATAACGTTTTTGCACAATGTTTATAAACAATGTTTGTGCACAAATTTCATAGAGGAAGTTTATTCACGAAGTTTATGCACGAAGTTAATGCACAAAGTTTATGCACAAAGTTTATGCACAAAGTTTTTGCACAAAGTTGATGCACAAAGTTTATGCACAAAGTTTATGCATAAAGGTTTTTCACAAAGTTTATGCAAAACGTTTGTGCACAACGTTTATGCACACAGTTTATGCAAAACGTTTATGCACAAAGTTTATGCACAAAGTTTTTGCACAACATTTCTGCACAAGTTTTATGTACAAAGTTTATGCACAAAGTTTATGCACATCGTTTATGCACAAAGTTTATGCACAAAGTTTATGGACAACGTTTTTTCACAAAGTTTATGCACAAAGTTTATGCACAAAGTTTATGCACAAAGTTGATGCACAATGTCAGTTCACAAAGTGCATGCACGATTTTTATGCACAACGTTTATGCACAAAGTTTATGCACAAAGTTTATGGACAACGTTTTTTCACAAAGTTTATGCACAAAGTTTATGCACAAAGTTTATGCACAAAGTTGATGCACAATGTCAGTTCACAAAGTGCATGCACGATTTTGTTGCACAACGTTTATGCACAAAGTGTATGCACAAATTTTATGCACAAAGTTTATGCACAAAGTTTATGCACAAAGTTTATGCACAAATTTTATGCACAAAGTTTATGCACACAGTTTTTGCAAAACGTTTATGGACAAAGTTTATGCAGAAAGGTTATGCACAAGGTTTATGCACAACTTCTGTGCACAACATTTATGCATAATATTTATGCACAAAGTTTGTACAAAACGTTCATGCACAACGTTTGTGCAAAAGGTTATGCACAAAGTTTATGCACAAAGGTTTTGAACAAAGTTCATGCACAAATTCATGCACATATTTTATGCAAATGGTTTATGCACAAATTTTGTTCACTAAGTTTATGCACAAATGTTATGCACAAACTTTATGCACAAGGTTTGTGCACAACTTTTATGCACAAAGTTTATGCACAATGGTTATGCACAATATTTTATGCACAATGTTAATGCACAAAGCTCACGCAAAATGTTTCTGCAAAACGTTTATGCACAAAGTTTGTGCACAAAATTTCCGTACAACATCTATCTAAAACGTTTGTGCACATTGTTTATGCACAAAGTTTGTGCACAAAGTTTACGCACAGCGTTTATGCACATAGCTTTTGCAGAAAGTTTCTGCACAAAGTTTCTGCACAAACTTTCTGCAAAAACGTAATGCACAAACTTTATGCACAACGTTTATGCACAAAGTTTATTTACAAAGTTTATGCATCAAGTTGATGCACAAATTTTATATACAAAGTTTACGCACAAAGTTTATGTACAAAGTTGATAAACAAAGTTGATGCACAAAGGTTATGTACAAAGTTAATGCACAAAGTTTATGCACAAAGTTTATGCACAAAGTTTACGTAAAAAACATATGCACAAAGTTTGTGCACAAAGTTTCTGCACAAGGCATATGCACAAAGTTTACGCACAACGTTTATGTACAAAGTTTATTCACAAAGTTTATGCAAAACGTTTATGCACAAAGTTTATGCACAAAGCTTATGCACAAAGGTTTTGCACAAAGTTTATGTACAAAGTGTATGCACAAAGTTTATGCACGAAGTTGCAGCACAAAGTTTATGCAAACGTTCATGCACAAAGTTCATGTACAAGGGTTTTGCACAAAGTTTATGCACAAATTCTATGCACAAAGTTTATGCACAAATTTTATGCACAAAGTGTATGCACAAAGTGTATGCACAAAGTTGATGCACAAAGTTAATGCACAAAGTTAATTCACAAAGTTTATGCGCAAAGTTTATGCACAAAGTTTATGCACAAAATATATGTACAAAGTTTATGCACAAAGTTTATGCACAACATTTTGTCACAAAGTATGTGCACAAAGTATATGCACAATGTTTATGTACAAAGTTTATGCACAATGTCTATGCACAATCTTTATGCACAGAATTTATGCAAAAATGTTATGCACAAATTTCATGCACAATTTTTATACACAAATTTTATGCACAAAGCTTATGCACAAAGTTTATGCACAAAGCTTATGCAAAATGTTTATGCACAATAATTGTTCATAAAGTTTGGGCACAAAGTTTATGCACAACATTTGTGCACAAATGTTATGCACAAAGTTTATGCACAAAGTTTGTCCTTAACGCTTATACACAAAGTTTATGCACAAAGCTTATGAACAAAGTTTGTGCACAAGTTTATGCACAAATTTTATGCACAAAGTTTATGCAGGACGTTTATGCGCAAGATTGTATGGACGAAGTTTCTGCAAAATGTTTATGCACAAATGTTTTGCACAAAGTTTATGCACAAAGTGTATGCACAAAGTTTATGCAAAAATTTTATGCACAAAGTTTATGCACAGAGTTTATGCTCAAAGTTTATGCACAAAGTTTATACAAAACATTTATGCACAAAGTTTGTCCACAACATGTATGCACAAAGTTTATGCACACAGTTTATGTACAACGTTTATACACAAAGCTTATCCACAAATTGTATGCCCAATGTTTATGCATAAAGTGTGTGCACAAAGTTTACAAACCAACGTTTGTGCACAACTTTTATGCACAAAGTTTATGCACAAAGTTTTTGCACGAAGTTAATGTACAAAGTTTATGTACAAAGTTCATGCACAAAGTTTATGCACAAATTTCATGCACAACGTTTATGCACAAAGTTTATGCACAATGTTTATGCACAAAGTTTATGCACAAAATGCATGAAAAAATATTTTGCACAAAGTTTATGCACAAAGTGTATGCACAAAGTCTATGCATAAAGTTTATGCACAAAGTTTATGCACAAAGTTTATGCACAGATTCTATGCACAAAGTTTATGCACAAAGTTTATTTGAAAGTTTATGCACAAAGTTTATGCACAGCGTTTATGCACAAAGGTTATGCACAAATTTCATGCACAGTTTATGCACAAAGTTTATCCACAAAGTTTATGAACAAAGTTCACGCAAAACGTTTATGCACAAAGTTTATGAACAAAGCTTATGAACAAAGTTTCTGCACAATGTTTTTGCACAAACAATATGCACAATGTTTATGCACAAGTTTTGTGCACAAAGTTTATGCACAACGTTGGTGCACAAAGTTTATGCACAAACTGTATGCACAATTGTTTGCCTAAAGTTTATGCACAAAGTTTATGCGCAAAGTTTATCCACAACGTTTATGCACACAATTTGTGCACAAAATTAATGCAAAACGTTTATGCACAAAGTATATGCACAACATTTATGCACAACGTTTATGGGTAAAGTTTATGCACAAAGTTTTTGCGCAAACGTTGTGCACGGCATTAATGCACAAAGTTTATGCACAAAGTTTATGCACAAAGTTTATGAACAAAGTTTATGCACAAAAGTTATGCACAAAGTTTATGCACAAAGTTTCTGCACTAAGTTTGTGCACAAAGTTCATGAACAAAGTTTATGCACAACGTTTATGCACAAAGTTTATGCACAAAAGTTATGCACAAAGTTTATGCACAAAGTTTCTGCACTAAGTTTGTGCACAAAGTTCATGAACAAAGTTTATGCACAACGTTTATGCACAAAGTTTATGCACAAAGCTTACGCACAAAGCTTATGAACAAAGTTTATGAACAAACTTTATGCACAAATTTTGTGTACAAATGTTATGCACAAAGTTCATTCACAAATTTAATGCACAAACTTTATGCACAAAGTTTATGCACAAAATTTTATGCACAAAGTTTATGAGCAAAATGTATGCACAAAATTTATGCACAAAGTTTATGCACAAAGGTTATGTAAAAACGTTTATGCACAAAGTTTATGCACTAAGTTTATGCACAAAGTTGATGCACACATTTTATGCACAAATGTTATGCACAAAGTTCATTAACAAAGTTAATGCACAAAGTTTATGCACAAAGTTCATGCACACCGTTTATGCACATTGTTTATGCACAAAGTTCATTTATAAAGTTTATGCACAGCGTTCATGCACAAAGTTTATGCACCAAGTTTATGCACAAATTTTATTCACAAAATGTATGCACAAAGTTTGTGAACAAAGTTGATGCACAAAGTTTGTGCAGAAAGTTTATGCACAAAGTTTATGCACAAAGTTTATGCCCAAAATGTATGCGCAAAGTTTATGCACGAAGTTCCTGCACAAAGTTTACGCACCAAGATTCTGCACAACGGTTATGCACAAAGTTCATGCACAAAGCTTATGCATTCTGTTTATGCACAATGTTTATGCACATTTATGCACAAAGTTCATGCACAAAACTGATGCACACTTTGTTTGCACAAAGTTTATGAACAACGTTCATGAACATAGTTTGTGCACAAGGTTTATGCACAAAGTCTATGCACAACGTTTATGCACAAGGTTTGTGCACAAAATTTATGCAAAACGTTTTTTTTCACAAAGTGTATGCACAACGTTTATGCACAACATTTATGTGCAAAGTTTATGCACAAAGTTTATGCACAATGCTTATTCACACAGTTTACGCACAAATTCTATACACAAAGTTTATGCAAATTTTTTTTGCACAAAGGTTATGCACAACGTTTGTGCACACATTTTATACACAAAGCTAATGCACACACTTCATGCACAAAGTAGTACACAAAGTTTATACACAAAGTTTATGCACAAAGTTTATGCACAACGTTTATGCACAACGTTTATGCACAAAGTTTATGCACAATGTTTATACACAAAGCTTCTGCACAAAGTTTTTGTACAAAGTTTATGCACAGTGTTTATGCACAATGTTTCTGCAAAATGTTTATGCACAAAGTTTATGCACCAAATTTATGCACAAAGTTATGCACAAAGTTTATGGACAAAGTTTATGAACAAAGTTTGTGCACAAAGTTCATGCACAAATTTCATGCACAAAGTTTATTCATAAAGTTTATGCACAAAATTTATGCACAAAGTTTATGCACAAAGTTTATGCACAAAGTTTGTGCACACCATTTGTGCACATCTGTTATGCACAAAGTTTATGCACAAAGTTTCTGCACAGAGTTTATGCACAAAGTTTATGCACAACGATTATGAACAATGTTTATGCACAAAGCGTATGCGCATAGGTTGTGCACAAAGTTCATGCACAAAGTTTATGTAGAACGTTTATGCACAACATTTATGCAAAACGTTTATGCACAAAGTTTATGCCCTATGTTTATGCAAAAATTTTATGCAAAACTTTTATGCACAAAGTTCATGCAAAAAGTTTATTAACAAAGTTTATACAAAAGATTAATGCACAAAGTTTATGCACAAAGTGTTTGTACAACGTTTATGCACAAAGTTTATGCATAAAGTTTATGCACAACTTTTATGCACAAACTTTATGCACAAACTTCATGTACAAAGTTTATGCACAAAGTTTATGCACAAATTTCATGCACAAAGTTTACGCACAAAGTTTATGCACAACGTTTATGCACAAGAGTTATGCACAAAGTTTATGCACAACGTTTTTTCGCAAAGTTTATGCACACAGTTTATGCACAAAGTTTATGCACAAAGTTTATGCACAAAGTCAATGCACAAAGTTAATGCACAAAGTTTATGCACAAAGTTTCTGCACAACGTTTATGCACAACGTTTATGCACACCATTTATGCACATCATTTATGCACAATGTTAATGCACGAAGTTTATGCACAAAGTTGATGCACAAAGTTTATGCACAAAGTTTACTCACAAAGTTTATGCACAACGTTTATGAACATAGTTTATGCACAACATTGATGCAAAAAGTTTATGCACAAATATATTGCACATAATTCATGCAAAACGTTTATGCACAAAGTTTATGCAGAACATTTATGCACAACGATTATAGGCAAAGTTTATGCAAAACGTTTTTGCACAATGTTTATGCACAACATTAATGCACAAAGTTTATGCACAACGTTTATGCACAACGTTTATGGACAAAGTTTATGCACAATATATATGCACAAAGTTTATGCACAATGTTTCTGCACAAAGTTTCTGCATAAAGTTTATGCACAAAGTTAATGCACAAAGAGTTGGAATGAATTTTATGCACAAAGTTCATGCACAAAGTTTCTGCACAAAGTTTCTGCACAAAGCTTGTGCACATAGTTTATGCACAAAGAGTCCGCACTAAGTTTATGCACAAAGTTTATGCACAAAATTGATACTAAAAGGTTATGAACAAAGTTTATGCACACGTTTTATGCATAAATGTTATGCAGAAAGTTTATTCACAAAGTTAATGCACAAACGTTATGCACAAAGTTTATGAACAAAGTTCATGCACACTGTTCATGCACATCATTTATGCATAACATTCATGCACAATGTTTATGCACAATGTTTATGCAGAAAGTTTATGCGCAGAGTTTTTTGCACAAAGTTTATTTACAAAGTTTATGCACAAAGTTCATGCACAAATTCTATGCACAACGTTTATGCACAAAGTTACTTCACAACGTTTATGCACTAAGCCAGAGAAAGGTGGAGCAAGCCAGAGAAAGGTGTAGCAAGCCGGAGGAAGGTGTAGCAAACTGGAGAAAGGTGGAGCAAACCAGAGAAAGGCAAAGGAAGCCAGAGAACGGTGGAGCAAGCGAATAAAAGTTGGATCAATCCAGAGAACTGTGGAGCAAGGAAACAAACAGTGGAGGAAGCGAGAGAACGGTGGAGCAAGCCAGAAAACGGGAGAGCAAGCCAGAGAAAGGTGGAGCAATCCAGGGAGAGGTGGAGCAAGCCAGAGAGAGATGCAGCAAGTCAGAGAGAGGTGGAGCAAGCCAGAGAACGGTGG
>SZWC01006473.1:86831-99510 GCA_023375785.1 Penium margaritaceum
GTGGAGGAAGCCAGAGAAAGGTGGAGCAAGCCAGATAATGGTGGAGAAAGCTAGAGAACGGTGGAGCAACCCAGAGAACGGTGAAGCAAGGCAGAGTACGGTGCAGCAAGCTAGAGAATGGTTGAGTTAGCCAGAGAACGGTGGAGCAAGCAAGAGAATGATGGAGCAAGCCAGAGAACAATGGAGCAAGCAAGAGAACAGTGGAACAAACCAGGAGAATGTGGAGCAAGCAAGAGAGCAGTGAAGCAAACTAGAGAGCGGTGGAGCAAGTCAGCAAACAGTGGAGCAAGCCAAAGAACGGATGAGCATGCCAGAGAAAGGCGGAGCAAGCAAGAGAATCATGGAACAAGCCAAGAAACAGTGGAGCAAGATAGATAACGGTGGAGCAGCCAGAAAGTGGTGGAGCAAGCGAGAGAATGGTGGAGGAAGCCATAGAATGGTGGAAGAAGCCAGACGATGGTGGAGCAAGCCTTCAAACTGTAGCGCAAGCCAGCGAACGGTGGAACAAACCAGAGAACGGTGGAGCAAGCCTGAGAACGGTGGAGCAAGCAAGTGAACGGTGGAGCAAGCCAGAGAACGGTGGAACAAGATAGAGAGCAGTGGAACAAGGCATAGAACGGTACAGGAAGTCAGAGAACGGTGGAGCACGCAAGAGAATTATGGAGTAAGCCACAGAACGGTAGAGCAAGCCAGAGAACAATGGAGAAAGCCAGAGAACAGTAGAGCAAGTTAAAGGATGGCGGAGCAAGCCAGAGGACGGTTGAGCAATCCTGAGAACGGTGGAGCAAGAAAGAGAACAGTGAAGCAAGCCAGAGGAAGGTGGAGCAAGACAAAGAAAGATGGAGCAAGCTAGAAAATGCTGGAGCAAGTTAGGGAATGATGGAGCAAGCAAGAGAACAATGGAGCAAGCCAGAGAAAGATGGAGCAGGCCAGAGAAAGGTAAAGCAAGCAAGAGAAAGGTGGAGCATGCCAGAGAACGGTGGAGCAAGACAGAGAACGGTAGAACAAAGCCAGAGATCAGAGGACTAAGCCAGAGAAAAATGGAGCAAGCCAGAGAACAATGGAGCAAGCCAAAGAACGGTGGAGCAAGCCAAAGAATGGTGGAGCAAGCCAGAGAAATGTGGAGCAAGCCAGAGAAAGGTGGAGCAAGCAAGAGATCAGTAGAGGAAGCCACAAATAGGTGGATGAAGCCAAAGAGCGGTGGAGCAAGCCAAAGAATGGTAGAGCAAGCCAGAGAAAGATTGAGGAAGCAAAAGAACGGTGGAGCAAGCCAGAGAACAGTGGAGCAGGCCAAAGAACGGTGGAGCAAGCTAGAGAATGATGGAGCAAGGCAGAGAACAGTGGAGCAAGCAAGAGAAAAGTGGAGCAAGCCGCGGAGGTGAAGCAAGCCAGAGAATTGTGGAGTATGTCAAAGAATAGTGGAGCAAGCCAGAGAACGGTGGAGCAAGATAGAGGTAGGTGGAGCAAGCCAAAGAACGGTGGAGTACACCAGTGAACAGTGGAGCAAGCCAGAGAATGGTGGAACAAGCCAGAGAATGATGGAGCAAGTCAGAGAAACGTGGAGAAAGCCAGAGAATGGTGGAGCAAGCCTGAGAACAGTGGAGCAAGTAAGAGAAAGGTGCAGCAAGCCAGACACTAGTACAGATGTCAAGAGAAAGGTGGATCAAGCCAGAGAATGGTGGAGAAAGCAAGAAAACTGTGGAGCAAGCTAGAGAACGGTAGAGCAAGCCAGCAAACGGTAGAGCAAGCCAGAGAAAGGTGGAGCAAGTCAGATAAAGGTGAAGCAAGCCAGAGAAAGATGGAGCAAGCAAGCCAAAGGTGGAGTCAGCCAGAGGAAAGTGGAGCAAGCCAGAGAACGGTGGAGCAAGCCAGAGAACGGTGGACCAAGCCAGAGAGCGGTGGAGCAAGCCAAAGGAAGGCGGACGAAGCCAGAGAGAGGTGGAGCAAGCCAAAGAAAGCCGGATCAAACCAAAGAAAGGTCGAGCAAGTAAGAGAACGGTGGAGCAAGTTAAAGAAAGGTGGAGAAAGTCAGAGAAAGGTGCTGCAAGCTAGAAGGATGTGGACCAAGCCAGAGAAAGGTGGAGGAAGCCAGTGAAAGGTGGAGCAAGCGCGAACAGTGGTGCAAGCCACAGAACGATAGAGCAAGCCAGATGAATATGGAAGAAGTCACAAAACAGTGGAGCAAGCCAGAGAACGGTGAAGTAAGCCAAAGAACGGTGGAACAAGCCAGAGAACCATGGAGCAAGCTAGAGAACAGTGGAGCAAGCGAGAGAACAGTGGAGCAAACCAGGCAAAGGTGGAGTAAGTCAGAGAACAGTTGAGCAAGCGAGAGAATGGTGGAGCAAGCCAGAGAATGGCGGAGCAAGCCAGAGAACAGTGGAGCAAACCAGGCAAAGGTGGAGTAAGTCAGAGAACAGTTGAGCAAGCGAGAGAATGGTGGAGCAAGCCAGAGAATGGCGGAGCAAGCCAGAGAATAGAAGAGCAAGCCGAATAACAGAAGAGGAAGCCAGACAGAGGTGGAGCAACCCAAACAACGGTGGAGCAAGCTCGAGAGTGGTGGAGCAGTCCAGAGAACAGTGGAGCAAGCCAGAGATTGGTAGAGCAAGCCAGAAAATTGTGAAGTAAGCCAGAGGACAGTGGAGCAAGCCAGAGAAATTTCGACCAAGAAATAGAACAATGGAACAAGCTAGAGAACGGCGGAGCAAGCTAGAGGACGGAAGAGTAGTTCAGAGAATGGTGGAGTAAGCCACAGAACAGTTGAGCAACCCAGAGAATGGTGGAGCAAACCAGAGAACAAAGGAGCAAGCCAGAGAACAGTGGAGCAAGCAAGAGAAGACTGGAGCAAGCCAGGGAAATTGGAGCAAGCCAAAGAACAGTGGAGTAAGTTAGAGAAAAGTGAAGCAAGCCAGAGTACAGTGGAGGAAGCCAGAGAAAGGTAGAGCAAGCCAGCGAACGGTGAAGCAAACCAGCGAACGGTGGAGCAAGCCACAGAATGGTGGAGCAAGTCGGGGAAAGGTGGAGAAAGCCAGAAAAAGGTGGAGCAAGCCAGGAAAAGGTAAGCAAGCCAGAGAAATGAGGAGAAAGCCAGAGACAGGTGGATCAAGCCATGGATAGTTGGAGCAAGCCAGACGTAGGTGAAGCAAGCCAGAGAACGTTGGTGCAAGCTAGAGAACGGTGCAGCAAGCCAAAGAACGGTGGAGCAAGCCAGTGAACAGTGGAGCAAGCCAGAGAACTGTGGAGTAAGTCAGAGCACGGTGCAGCAAGGTGGAGAACTGTGCACCAAGCCTGAGAACGGTGGAGCAAGTTAGAGAACTGTGGAGCAAGCCAGAGGACAGTGGAGCAAGTCAGAGAACGGTGGAGCAAGCCAGGGAACGGTGGAGCAAGCCAGAGAATGGTGGAGCAAGCCCGAGAACAATGGAGCGAGCCAGAGAACAGTGGAGCAAGCAAGAGAAGAGTGAAGCAAGCCAGAGAAAGGTGGAGCAAGTCAGAGAATGGTGGAGCAAGCCAGAGAATGGTGGAGCAATCCAGTGAAAGGTGGAGCAAACCAGAGAAAGTTGGAGCAAGCCAGAGAAAGATGGAGCAAGCCAGATAAAGGTGGAGCAAATCAGGGAAAGGTGGGCCAAGCAAGGGAAAGGTGGAGCAAGACAGAGAACGGTGGAGCAAACAGGGAAAGGTTGAGCAAGCAAAAGAAAGGTAGAGCAAGCCAGGGAAAGGTGGTGCAAGCCTGAGAAAGGTGAAGCAAGGTCGACAAAGGTGGAGCAAGCCAGGGAAAGCTGGAGCAAGCCATTCAAAGATGGAGTAATCCAGAAAACGATGG
Source organism: Penium margaritaceum (assembly GCA_023375785.1). Taxonomy (NCBI): domain Eukaryota; kingdom Viridiplantae; phylum Streptophyta; class Zygnematophyceae; order Desmidiales; family Peniaceae; genus Penium; species Penium margaritaceum. The sequence goes on from SZWC01006473.1 coordinate 90,649, forward strand.
AGCAAGCCAAAGAACAGTGGAGCAAGCAAGAGAAGATTGGAGCGAGCCAGTGAAAGTAGAGCAAGCCAGAGAACGGTGGAGCAAGTTAGAGAACAGTGGAGCAAGCCAGATAACGGTGGAGCAATCCAGAGAAAGGGGGAGCAAGCCAGGGAACAGTGAAGCAAGCCAACGAATGGTAGAGCAAGCCAGAGAATGGTATGGCAAGCCAGAGAATGGTGGAGCAAGCCAAAGAAAGGTAGACCAAGCCAAAGAATGGTGTAGCAAGCCAAGGAAAGGTGGAGCAAGCCAGAGAAAGGTGGAGAAAGCCAGAGAATGATGGAGCAACTCGGGGAAAGGTGGAGCAAGCCGAAGAGCGGTGGAGCAAGCCAGGGAAAGGGAAGCAAGCCAGAGAAAGGTGGAGCAAGCCAGAGAAAGGTGTATCAAGCCATGGATAGCTGGAGCAAGCCAGACGAAGGTGAAGCAAGCCAGAGAATGGTGGTTCACGCTACAGAACGGTGAAGCAAGCCAGAGAAAGGTAGAGCAAGCCAGTGAACAGTGGAGCAAGCCAGAGAATGGTGGAGTAAGCCAGAGAATTATTGAGTAAGCCGGAGAATTATGGAGTAAGCCATAGAACGGAAGAGCAATCCAGAGAACGGTGGAGCAAGCCAGAGAACGGTAGATCAAGTTAGAGAATGGCGGAGCAAGCCAGAGGACGGTGGAGCAATCCTGCGAACGGTGCAGCAAGCAAGAGAACAGTGAAAAAAGCCAGAGAAAGGTGGAGCAAGACAAAGAAAGGTGGAGCAAGCTAGAGAATGATGGAGCAAGTTAGAGAATGATCGAGCAAGCGAGAGAACAATGGAGCAAGCCAGAGAAAGGTGGAACAGGCCAGAGAAAGGTGAAGGAAGCAAGAGAAAGGTGAAGCAAGCCAGAGAAAGGTGGAGCCATCTAGAGACAGGTGGAGCAAGCAATGGAACGGTGGAGCAAGACAGAGAATGGTAGAGCAAGCCAGAGAACAGTGGAGAAAGCTAGAGAACGATGGAGCAAGCCAGAGAACGATGGAGAAAGCCAGATAACGGTGGAGCAAGCCAGGGAAGGGTTGAGGAAGTCAACGAACGGTGGACCAAGCCAGAGAATGGTGGAGCAGGCCACCGAAAGTTGGAGGAAGCCAGAGAGATGTGGAGCAAACCATAGAAAGGTCGACCAAGCACTGAAAAGGTGGAGCATGCCAGATAATGGTGGAGCAATAAAATGAATGGTGGAGGAGCTAGAGAAAGGTGGAGCAAGCCAGAGAACAGTAGAGGAAGCCAGGAAAAGGTCGATCAAGCCAGAGAACGGTGGAGCAAGCCAAAGAATGGTGGAGCAAACCAGAGAACGATTGACTAAGCAAGAGAACGGTGGAGCAAGCCAGAGAATGGTGGAGCAAGCCCAAGAACGGTGGAGCAAGGTAGAGAATGATGGAGCTAGCCAGAGAACAGTGGAGCAAGCTAGAGGACAGTGGAGCAAGCCGCGGAGGTGAAGCAAGCCAGAGAAACGTGAAGTAAGTCAAAGAATAGTGGAGCAAGCCAGAGAATGGTGGAGCAAGCCGGAGAAAGGTGGAGCAAGCCAGAGAACGGTGGAGCATGCCAGTGAACAATGGAGCAAGCCAGAGAATGGTGGAACAAGACAGAGAATGATGAAGCAAGTCAGAGAAACGTGGAGCAAGCCAGAGAATGTTGGAGCAAGCCTGAGAACAGTGGAGCAAGTGAGAGAAAGGTGCAGCAAGCCAGACATTAGTGGAGCAAGCAAGAAAAATGTGGATCAAGCGAGAGAAAGGTGGAAAAAACAAGAAAACTGTGGAGCAAGCTAGAGAACGGTTGACCAAGCCAGCAAACAGTAGAGCAAGCAAGAGAAAGGTGGAGCAAGTCAGATAAAGGTGAAGCAAGCCAAAGAAAGGTGGAGCAAGCCAGAGAAAGGTGGAGTAAGCCAGAGGACGGTGGAGCAAGCCAGAGCAACGGTGGAGCAAGCCAGAGAACAATGGAGCAAGCCACAGAGCTGTGGAGTAAGCCAAAGAAATGTGGAGAAAGCCAGAGGGAGGTGGAGCAAGCCAAAGAAAGATGGAGCAAGCTAGGAAAAGGTAGAGCAAGCAAGAGAACGGTGGAGCAAGCCAAATAAAGGAGGAGAAAGCCAGAGAAAGGTGGTGCAAGCCAGAGGGAGGTAGAGCATGCCAGAGAACGGTGGAGGAAGCCAGTGAAAGTTGGAGCAAGCCAAAATGGTGGAGCAAGCCACAGAATGGTTGAGCAAGCCAGAGAAAGATGGAAGAAGTCACAAAACAGTGGAGCAAGCCAGAAAACGGTGGAGTAAGCCAAATAATGGTGGAATAAACCAGAGAATGATGGAGCAAGCTAGAGAACAGTGGAGCAAGCAATAGAACAGTGGAGAAAACCAGGGAAAGGTGGAGTAAGTCAGAGAACGGTTGAGGAAGCGAGAGAACGGTGGAGCAAGCCAGAGAAAGTTGGAGCAAGCCAGAGACTAGTAGAGCAGGCCAGCTATCAGTAGAGGAAGCTAGAGAACCGTGGAGCAAGCCAAACATAGGTAAAGCAACCCGAAGTACGGTGGAGCAAGCCGGAGAATGATGGAGCCATCCAGAGAACAGTGGAGCAAGCCAGAGAACAGTGGAGCAAGCCAGATAATTGTGAAGTAAGCGAGCCAAAGAACTGGGGACCAAGCAAGAGAACAATGGAACAAGCTAGAGAACGGTGGAGCAAGCTAGAGGACGGTAGAGCAATTCAGAGAATGGTGGAGCAAGCCACAGAACAGTGGATCAAGCCAGAGAATGGTGGAGCGAGCCAGAAATTGAAGGAGCAAGGCAGAGAACAGCGGAGTAAGCAAGAGAAGACTGGAGCAAGCCAGGGAAATTGGAGCAAGCCAAAGGAAGGTGGAGCAAGTTAAAGAACAGTGGAGCAAGCCAGAGAACAGTGGAGCAAGCCAGAGAAAGGTAGAGCAAGCCACCGAACGGTGGAGCAAACCAGAGAATGGTGTAGCAAGCCAGAGAATGGAGGAGCAAGCCACAGAATGGTGGAGCACGCCAGACAAAGATGAAGCAAGCCAAAGAAAGGTGTAGCAAACCAAGGAAAGGAGGAGCAAGCCAGAGAAAGATGGTGCAAGCCACAGAATGGTGGTACAAGTTGGGGAAAGGTGGAGCAAGCCGGAAAAAGGTGGAGCAAGCCAGGAAAAGGTAAGCAAGCTAGAGAAAGGTGGATCAAGCCAGAGAAAGGTGGATTGAACCATGGATAGCTGGAGCAAGCCCGACGAAGGTCAAGCAAGCCAGAGGACGTTGGTGCAAGCTAGAGAACGGTAGAGCAAGCCAAACAACGGTGGAGCAAGCAAGTGAACAGTGAAGCAAGCCAGGTAACTGTGGAGTAAGCCAGAGAACTTTGGACCAAGCTGTCAATGCGCCGGATAGCAACGGTCTAGAAAACGGGTCCCGACATGGGAGGCCGCCAACCGCTCTTGGTATTGCAACCAAGATAACATATCACCCTCAAACGAGGGATCCACACTTTAGGTTCGTTTGGTTTGCAACCTTACGAAGTCCGCATGTTGGTCTTTAGTGTCTATCTTTGCTTGGACACTCTGTGAGGAGTCTCAAAGGCAAGAACTGTAAATGGATGCATGCAAGGTACAGGCTTTTATACTTGCAGAGCTTTACTAAAGCTTCTGCTTGTAGTGGCTCCACTGGAGCCAACCTCAACCTACATTCCTACTTGGCGCGTCCTTAGACCGCCAAGTGTCATCCTCAAGGCAGGCTCTAGTAAGCTTCCTAGAAGCTTCTTGTCCCGGTTTTGGCCACAAAGAAAATTGCGGCCGTCGCGGGGCTTGAACCCGCGACCTCTGGTTTGAGACTCCGGTGCCTAATCAACCAAGCCAAAAAGGTATGGTTCCTATGATGAGGCACAGGGGACATACCCATTATGGGCAGTGCATTCCTGGCCCATCTCAGAACAGACCAAGGGGACATCCTCCATAGAGCAGTGCATGCCTTGTCTGTATGTGTAGCTAGCCAGCTAGGCAGTGGACAAGGTGCATACTATTTCAACAAATCTCTCCCTTGCACCTCTGTCCATCTGTCCCTTACTCGGCTCCATCAATGCCTTGGAGCTCACCCTTCCTCTGCCGCACTCCTCATGCCGAATCCACAAATGCCTGCATAATGCAAGTCGCTGTCCAGCGGCTTGGTCATGCAGTCAGTAAGCATGCTCTTTGTTCCGCAGTGCTGTAAGTCCACCACTTTCTTCATGACCAGGTCACGCGAGTAGTGGTAACGTATGTCGATGTGCTTCGTTCTCCAGGAGATGATCTCATCTTCAGCCATCGAGATGGTGCTCATGTTGTCCACGTGTACGATCGTGGCGTCCTTCTATGGCACTGTCATTTTTCCAAGCAGGCTGCGGAGCCATTGAGTCTCCTTGCACACCTCAGACAAAGCTATGTACTCTGCCTCAGCCGTGGACACGGAACACAATCGTGCTTCCTGCTGGCCCATGAGATGACAGCGCCATTCAAGATGCACACGTATCCAGAGGTGGATTTCCTGTCGCCAAGATTTCCCCCCCAGTCAGGGTTGGTGTAGCACTTCAGACGAAAGGGGTTTGTTCCTTCTTGGCCTCCAAGGACGAGGCCCATGTGACGTGTCTTCTGTAGGTAGCGCAAGATGCGCTTGACTGCCTGCCAATGTTGTGGCCCAGGGTTGGCCACGAATTTGCTCACTTGTCCCACAGCATAGTAGATGTCCAGACGAGTCCTTACCATGGCGTACATGATGCTACCCACGACGGACTGGTAGGGGATGTCTTGCATCTCCCTTTGTTCTGCTTCGTTGCATGGCGACATGGAGGCCTTCAGCTTTGTGTCGGTCGTCATTGGGGTGCTGACAGGTTTGCAGTCTTCCATGTGGTAGCGCTTCAGCACCTCACCAATGTATTTGGTTTGGTTGAGTTCGATGGTGCCTGCTGCTCGGTTGCGGTGGATGGCAATCCCGAGGTAGTACTAGAGAGGTCCCATGTCCTTCATCTTGAACCTTTTGCTGAGGTCAGACTTGAGCCCATCCAGCAGCGACCGAAGACGAGCAGATGATCAGATCATCCACGTACAGCGCAACCAGCATCAGCCCTCTCCCATCATTGCGCACGTACATGCTCGGGTCATTCTGGCAATGCGCGAAGGAGAGGCCGGTCATGAAACCGTCCATCTCTTTGTACCACATCCTTGGGGCCTGTTTCAGCCCGTAGAGCGCTTTCACCAACTTGCACACCTAGCCCTTGGGAGCTTCAACTCCTTCGGGCACCTCCATCAGCACTTCCTTGTCAAGCTTCCCATAAAGCAAAGCTGTCCCGACGTCCATCAGGTGTATCTCCAAGTTCTTTGCGGCAGCAATGCCAAGGAGAGAGCGGATGGAGGCAAAGGTCACGACGGGCGCAAACGTCTTATCGTACTCGGAGCCCGGGCGTTGAGGGAACCCCTTAGCCACTACCCTTGCCTTGAACTTGTCGATGTTGCCGTCTTGGTTCTTCTTCACTCGGAGGACCCACTTGGATCCCACCACGTGGGACTTGTCGGGTCTATCCACCAGCACCCACGTGCCGTTCTCGGCAATGGATGCGAGCCCGCTATCCACTGCCTCCTTCCACTTGGCCGCATCTGGGCCATTCATGGCCTCCGCCACTGTGGATGGCTCTCCCTGAGCCATGCACGACCAGCTAAGGCCGGTCCAATCATCCTCATACTGCAAAGGTGCTCTCTTTGGTCGCAAACTGCGCCGGGGTCGTGGTGCCGCTTCTTGCTTTGGTGCTGGTGCTTCCACAGGTGGTGGTTTGTCATCGGCGTCGTCTTCAGAAGAGTTGTCACACTCCAAGTCAGACTCGGAAGCCTCGGACGCCTCGGTATCCGCGTCCATGTTAGATGCTGCATCATCCTCCGCAGCCACTCTCCCATTCCCACCACCCGCTGGCAAGGCGAGCCAGTTGTCGGGTGCTTGGTCTCCGGACTCAAGCAACACTATCCACTCTCCCGCTTTGGGAGTGAGGGTCGAGTCCAGCAGCTCTCCCTTTCCAAGGGTGCGTTCGTCGAACACGACGTCGCGGCTCATCACGAGCTTGCCTGCTGCCTGGTCCCAAAGCCGATAGGCTTTGTGTGACGTGTCGTACCCAACCATGATGCACTTCTTGGAGCGTGCGTCGAGCTTGCCTCCACCTTCTCCTGACTGGATTTTCACCCATGCAGTTGACCCGAACACCTTCAGATGAGATGCGTTGGGTTTCTTTCCCGACCATGCTTCCTGTGGGGTCTTCAGCTGNAAGAGCATGCTTCGCACCATGCCGAGTAGGGTCTGGTTCATCCTCTCAGCAACGCCGTTGCTTTGGGGGTTGTAAGGGGTGGTTTGCTCATGGCGGATGCCATGATGCTTGAGCCAAGACTTGCATGCCTCGTACTCACTCCCGTTGTCACTTCGGAGTGCCTTCACCTTCTTGGACGTTTGCCGCTCCACCATGGCAACGAACTCGAGGAGCTTCTCCTTGACCTCTCCCTTTGTTTTGAGGAAGTAGATCCACAACTTGCGGCTGTGGTCGTCAATGAAGGTCAGGAAGTACTTGCTTCCTCCGTTAGATGGTGTGCGGAAGGGTCCACACACGTCACTGTGTATCAGTTCCAAGACGTGCTCCGCTCGTTGACCTCCTCTCCCAAACAGCTTCTTCTTTGCCTTTGCTTGGAGGCATGGTTCACACAACGTACATCCTTTGCCATGCTGCATAGTGCACCCTTTCATTCCGCGGACTACCTCTTACTCTTGCATCTTTTGCAGCGTGCTGTTGGCCACGTGGCCAAATCGCCGGTGCCACAGCTCAGCATCTGTGTCCTTGGTTGATGTGGCGGCCGCAGCAGTCGCCAGTGGTGCATCCTTCGGCTCCAGTGCCACTGTCTTGGTGGCACATGTGAGTCCCTCATCCAACGCCTTGGTGACTTTGGTTTGAAGTACGTAGAGGCCGTTGACTCTTGGAACTTGAAGCATGAGGTCGTCTTTGGTGTACAAAATCTGGATGTCCTCGTTTTTTAGGGCCACCGCTTCCTTGTTGGTGAACACCACTGTCATGTTGTTGTCGGTGATTTATGACACGGACAGTAAGTTGGCTGTGAAGGAGGGCATGTACACCACCTTTTGAAGGTTGACTGCCTTGTCCGCACCATTCACGTTGAACGTGATCACCTTGTCCCCTTTGCCCATGGCTTGGACGACGCCACCGTTTGCACACTTGATGCGCATGACAGATTCGGCCATGGAGACAAATCCACTCTTCTCTTTTGATGAGGGGTGGTTGGTGCCCGAGTCAAGGGCGAATGCCCCGGGCCTAAGGATTGCTGCGCCCTTCATGGGCAGCCCCCTAGCCATCATGTTGGTGAGCTCCCTCTTCTCCTTTCCACCTTTGTTCCCGCCTTCTCTCTTCGGACTACGACAGTCCCTAGCCCAGTGCCCAGCCTTGCCACAGTTGTGACAGTTGCCGGGCTTCTTGGAACTCTTCCCGCCACCATTGCCTTTCCCTCCACCGCCAGCGCTTCCGCTGCTGCCTTGACTGGAGCGAGAGCTTGCACTTTGTCCACCGAAGCGAGAGGCATAGGCTGAGATGTTTGCCTCGGCGCCACTGCGTTGCATGGACTCGTTGCGAACGTGTTCGGCGACAGCCTCGTACGCCAGATCTGCCTCCTTCCAACCGCCAAATACGGTGATCAAGGACCCCCAACTTTCCGGCAGCGCCATTAGAAGGATCATGGCACGCATGTTAGAGTCAAGATTCCATTCCATTTGCTGGACCTCTTGCAGCACGTTGTCAAACGATTGCAAGAATGCGGGTATCGATTCTCCTTCACTCACCCTCATCAACATCAACCGTTGGAAAATGAAGAGTCGGTTTGCTAGAGCATTCGATTGATGCACGCGTGCGAGTTTTGCGTAGGCCTCGGCAGCCAACGTGCATCCTGTGATGTGGGAGTGTTGAGTCTCGTTGATGGACGTCACAAGAATGGCGAGAGCCATGTTGTTCTTCATCGTCCATGCTGCAAGGTCAACCGCATGCGTCGTCATTGTCGCATCGGCTAATGCTATCTCGGTCCCTTTTAGGATGTCGAGGTAGCCACGCACGTTCATGACAATCTCAAACTGCCATTTCCACAAGGGAAAATCCGTCCCCGTGAATTTGGACATACCCGCCTCAAGGCGGACTGGAGTCGGTTTTGCCATTTCTTGCGGTTGCTCGTCTTTTCTGATTCGCTGCTACTCTGCTTCGTTGAGGCTGATGAGGCTGATGAGGCTGCTGACTGCGACCCTTGTCAAAGGTGCAGTTGGTTCCGTTGCATACCCCTCCCGCCGATGATCGCCTAAGGCGATGGTGCCGTCATGAGAGAACAGACTCGGGGTCGTACCACCTTCCCAAAAGGGATAGAGCTTAATCCCGTTGGGGCTCGAGGGTCTTGTCCAACATGGACAGAGCGATTCCTCGTCCCCCATTCCGCCACGTGCGCGCACCCTACCTGAAGAAGCCGATGGAGCCGATGGAGCAGATGGAGCCGTCCGATGGTCGTGTCCCTGTTGTACCTGTGCGCCTTGCAAGACCACGCGCTAAGTGTGGGCCCATAACTCTTTGTCAATGCGCCGGATAGCAACGGTCTAGAAAACGGGTCCCGACATGGGAGGCCGCCAACCGCTCTTGGTATTGCAACCAAGATGACATATCACCCTCAAACGAGGGATCCACACTTTAGGTTTGTTTGGTTTGCAACCTCACGAAGTCCGCATGTTGGTCTTTAGTGTCTACCTTTGGTTGGACACTCTGTGAGGAGTCTCAAAGGCAAGAA
>SZWC01006474.1:0-23350 GCA_023375785.1 Penium margaritaceum
TGGACCTGGTTGTAGCCGATTGTATAGGGTTGCAGCTGGTTGTAGCCGCTTGTATAGGGTTGCAGCTGGTTGTAGCTGGTTGTATAGGGTTGCAGCTGGTTGTAGCTGGTTGTATAGGGTTGTAGCTGGTTGTAGCCGGTTGGATAGGGTTGCAGCTGGTTGTAGCCGGATGTATAGGGTTGCAGCTGCTTGTAGCCGGTTGTATAGGGCTGCAGCTGGTTGTAGCCGCTTGTATAGGGTTGCAGCTGGTTGTAGCCGGTTGTATAGGATTGCAGCTGGTTGTAGCCGGTTGTATAGGGTTGCAGCTGGTTGTAGCCGCTTGTATAGGGTTGCAGCTGGCTTTAGCCGCTTGTATAGGGTTGCAACTGGTTGTAGCTATTGGTTTTCGTGCATCTCTCATTGTACTCTGTTGTGTCCTCCCAGCTTGTGTACATCGGCATGCAGATGACTGACGGCGAGACTCGACGCTGCTGGAGTGTCGCACGGTGGAGTCGACGCGCGCTAAGGCCCACTCACCGTTCTCTGGAGCATCCTCCCTCCGGCGGTGCGCTCAGCTCCATCGGCAGCCCTCCTCGGCGGTCGGGCAGCCGGCGGTCATTGCCACAACAGATGATGTCTGCATGCACCTAGCTTTGTGTCTGGTTGTGGCATTGCGTCTGTAGCATCATGCTGTGCCTAGGGTCCATGTCTCCTGCTGTGTGACCCTGTTTGGCACCACTGACTGTCGTAGGCATAGCCTGGGTTCGGGCAGCCATAACTCTTTGCTTCTATTCTTCTAGCTGGTTTTGACCGCACGACTGTGTCCGCAGCGTTGGTATTATGGTATGGTCCAGTTTTCAAGCAAAACGGACGACGCCCGGGTTTTGGGCTGTCGGGCGTCTGGCAGGGCTCACCGAGAAAACCGTGCCTGCCAGAAAAAAGGTCTAAGACTACTTTCTGATTGGCTGGTTAGCTGAGTAACAAGTTCTACACTAGTGGGGGGGAACTAGAACTTGGAGGGGTCTCCCATTGTTACTTATTCTTCATTGCTAATCAATTACTTTCAGTTTCTAGCTGCTTTCTGGCGCTAACACTGGCACGCGCACTTCTCAGTAACAAACCCAGAGCTTCTAGACTTAGACTCTAGAGCAGCAGATTGAGGGGGCAGCAGACTTAAGCAACGAGCGTGGAAGCCCGCACGCTGCATCAACAACGCTGTTGTCCCAACTTGCTGCTTAGCAATTCTGTTTTGGTATCAAAGCCAGAGCGTAGCCGCAGCAGCTAAAGACTGACGTACAGGTGCCACACTACGCCGGCGGATCCCCATACGCGCCAGTGCCGGGGAAAGGATGCCGGATTTTTTCTGACAGCATTGACCAGCCTGGTGGCGGCGTCAGAATTTTTCCCATGGCCACTGGGCCAGGGGAAATGCTACCGGATTATCTCATGCAGCACTGACCCCCAGGCTTGATGTGAGGAGGTGAGCGGCAGGCCACGTCAGGCGCTTGCTCGAGACGACGCACGCGGCGTGTGACTGACGCAGCAGCTCGCAGCGCTGCAGCCATTGGTCTCCCAGTCTACCACCAGTCAGCTGCCACCATTCATCCCTCCAGGGCACGCCCGCCCCGTTGTGTCCGCTGCTACGTATTACCTCGCGCAGCAGCAGACTCAGCGCCAGAAGCAGACGGTGACCTCCGTCCTTGGCCCCACTCTGGGTGCCGACTGCAGGCAGAAGGACTTTGAGACGCCGCCCTCGCCACTTCAGGCCGGCAAGCAGTTCCGAAGCTGGGAGCTCAACTTCTGGATCTGGGTGCAGGGTGAGGGCCTATGGGCATACTACACCCTCCCGTATGACCCCACCCAGGCCGACCAGTTGTATGACGCTGGTCGCACCATCCGTGCCCCAGTCCCAGCCGCCCCTCCGGCTTCCCGCCTGGCCCTAGAGCCTTTCCTTGGCGACTTCACCGCTGGCGCCACCACAGACCATGTAGCCGCGTGGCACGTCCTCACCCGGCCCCATCGCCTATCCAGCGAAGCTGAGATCAGTCGTCTGCTACGGGAGTTCAACTCCCTGCACATGTGAGAGACCGAGATGGTCACTGCCTACTGGCAGCGGACGGAGGACATACTTCGTCGTCTCGACAAATCTGCCCCACCCCCTCTGGCCGCGCTCCTTACCATCGAGCGCGGTGCCACCAAGGAGTACGTGGACGTCTTCGTGCACTACCCCCAGGACGTCCTCTCCACCATGGCGGCCCAGGAAATCCTCATGCCTTGGACATACAAGCTCTTCCTCCGCATTGAGGAAGCTTGTCTGAAGTCCAAACTCCAGCGCACGGAGGCTCTTGCCTCCCCTGCCATCACCTCCCCTGCCGTCGCCTCCGTGGTCATTGCTTCCCCCGTCATAGCAACCTCATTGTCTTCGGGGAAAAGAAGCGCCGGAACAAGAATGGCAACGGTCTGCCGCAACAACAGCAGCAGCAGCCGTCGACCGGGTCTAGCGGTGGTGGCTCGGTCTGCCACAATTGTGGCCAGCCCGGGAATGGGTGGTACATGTCTCCTCTTCCGACAGACGAGGCGCGCGTCATCGCCACCATGCATCGCCAGCGGGAGCGCCGTCTCGCCTCTACCGCCGTTGCTGTTGCCGGCCCTGACGCCTCGACCTTGTCTAACAGCTCCGCCACTCCGACAGCTCCGCCAATCGAGCAGACACCCGCGCCACAGCAGTACTATCCCCAGCCGTCCGCGCCTCCATTCCCGCCACCGGCACAGTCCTTCCCTTATCCGGACTCCGGCGTCGTCAGTTCGCACTCAGTCTATACTCCCAGGCCGTCCTCTCGTGAGCGTCAGCTGGAGCAATTCATCGCCCTCCATCTCGGCCTGACATGCCCTCCTCCCCAAGGAAGTGCGAGTTGTATCACCTCCTGCTCTCCTGCCCAATCCAATACGATTGAGACTGAACTACGGTCGTGTCCCATTTCCTCGTCTGTCTCGTCATCTCCCATGGCCTCCTCTACCCCTTCCCATGACAATGTTGCGTGGCTTGACGATTGGCAGTCTCGGTTGGCGCCTCCTTCCACCGCATCCGCGTCCCTTGCTTGTTGCCATGTGATCGTTAGTGATCTGGCGACCCCGGTCCAGGACCCCGCTGAGACCTGGATCATCGACTCCAAGGCCACGCATCACATGACGGCCTCTCGTGAGGCCTTCAGTATGCTTGGTCCTATAGGCGATGTCTCTGGTGTCCGGACGGGATCCACACAGGTATTGCCTGTCCGTGGTGTTGGCATCGTTCGTTTCCGTGGTCCTGTCGGTGACGTATTTCTGACCGATGCCCTCTTAGTCCCTGGTCTCGAGCTCAGCCTCCTATCCGTCAGTGCCCTTGACCGCATGAGCATGGACGTTGTGCACTTGCGTGGTATTGGCACTGTGTCGTTGCTTCCGTCTGGTCTTGTCGTGCTGGACGCCACTGCCCGTGGCAACATGTGGCATGTACCTCGCCTCTTCCCCTCCCCTTCCGTCTCCTCCCCGTCCGCCGCCACAGGCCATGTGTTTGTCACCAATACGCTTTCTCCTTCGCACACTCGCCTCTTGCACCGCCGCCTTTGCCACGTCCACTCTGCCGCTGTAGACAGCATGCTCCGCACCCCGCAGGCCAAGGGCCTTGACTCGGAGACTTTCCCCCTGCCGTGCCCCACTGAGTGCATTGATTGCGCTCAGGGGAAGATGTACCGGTCCACGTACCCTTTGTCTTCCTCCTGTGCATCCACCGCTCTCGACCTTGTCCATTTGGACGTCATGGGCCCTCTCCTCATTGCGTCCGTCAGCGAGCACGGCCGCTATGTCCTAACCATCACTGACGACTATTCTCGCTACGTCCCTCCGTGCCGGCAGCCCCAGACGCGTCCGTTGGTCCCTTCGGGCGAGCAGCCCCAGTCGAGTCCACTGGTCCTTCTGGGCCGGCAGCCCCAGTCGCGTCCACCGGTCCCTCCGGGCCGGCAGTCGCAGTCGTGTCCGCTGGTCCCTCCAGACCAGCAGCCCCACTTGTGTCCGCTGGCCCCTCCGGGCTAGCAACTCCAGTCGCGTCCACTGGCCCCTCCGGGCCAGCAGCTCCAGTCGCGTCCGCTGGCCCATCCGGGCCAGTAGCCCCAGTTACATCCACTGGCCCCTCCGGGCTTGCAACCCCGTCTGCCTCCATTGGCCTGTCGGACTCAGTGCCATCTCTTGCCCTACCACGCTACACTTGTGGCCCAGGTGGCAGCCTCCGACCGAGGCCGTCAGTGAGAGAGCAGACCGTCGCATAGCGCTCCACGCCGCCTCGACCCCCCATGGCTCCACGTGTCTCCTCCACTCCCACAGTCGTGAGTGGGGACCCTGGCACCAAGGCCCTCGGCTTGACCACCTCGGCCATCATTGCAAACCTTCATTTGGGCTCCGCACTAGGCTACACCATGCTTCATGATGAGCATCGGCACGCTGTCGTGGTTGCACTCGCTCGCATCCCACCTGGGGCTCGAGATGCACACGCTCTCTCAGTCTGCTCCACAGGACGCCTGGAGGACCCAGCCACCCTGCGCAAGGCACGAGCCTCTCCTGAGGCTGCACACTGGGACGCTGTCTGTGCCGATGAGCTCGCTGCTATCAGTCAGCACCATGTGTATGACCTCGTCAACCTTCCTCCAGGTTTGAAGGCCATCAGTGCAAAGTAGGTCTTTCGGCGCAAGTGGAAGCCCGACAGGTCCTTGGACAAGTACAAGGCCCGCCTTATAGCCAAGGGGTTTGCCCATATTCTTGGGGTCGACTACGACCAGATCTTTAGCCCAGTTGGCCGGTTCTCCACTAGCCGGGCACTCTTCAGCCTGGTCGCCCAGCATGGGTGGGAGCTGCATCAGATGGATGTGAGCAACGCTTTTCTCCATGGTTCACTTGAAGGTGATGAGCTCTATATGGTGCCGTCCCCAAGCTTCGACGATGGCAGTGGGAGAGTGTGGTGACTGCGTAAGACCCTCTATGGCCTGAAGCAGTCGGCTCGGTGCTGGAACCAAGAAATCAGAAGCACGCTCCTTCGTGACGGACTCCAGCGCAACACCGCTGATCCCGCACTGTTTGTCAGTCCGCGAGGCCATACTTTCGTCGCTGATTTGGTTTATGTCGACAATCTCCTCATTGCGTCGCCAGACACGGCTACCATCCAGCGTGTCAAGGACTTGCTCCACACCGCGTACCAGATGAGGGATCTCGGTTCTGCCAGAGTCTTCCTGGGCATGGAGCTCGAGCATGATCGCCTCCAGGGTGTCATCCACATCCACCAGGCCGCCTATGTGCAGACTCTGTCTACTCGCTTTGCGGATGACTTGCCACTCGTGCGGAGCGCATCCTCGCCCATGTCACCTAATGGCCAGGTGAAGCTGAAGAGTCCTGACCCAGCTGTTGTGGGGGAGCCAGTTGACGTGACCACGTACCTGCGAGTCATCGGGTCACTGATGTTCCTGGCGACGACGACACGCCCAAATCTCGCGTTCGCCATCAACCTCCTGGCCCAATTTTCTCAGGAGCCGCGTCACCTCCACTATGAGGCCGCGATCTGAGTACTGCGCTGTGTCGTCTCGACTCCTCGGCGAGGTCTCATGTTCCGCCGTCAGTCGTCTGTTTTCACGATGGACTACATCGACAGTGACTGGGCCGGCAGTCCGGACGGTAAGAGTCGCACAGGCTGGATCTTTCTGATTGGCGGCACAGCAATGTTCTGGCACAGTGGAAAGCAGGGGTGCATTACACGCCGTACTGCTGAGGCGGAGTACGTTGCTCTTGGCTCAGGCGCGTGTGAGAGTGTGTGGTTGCGTCGTCTGTTGTCCGAGTTGCGTCAGTCGGTCGCATCCATTACATTGCATTGTGATAATGAGAGTGCCATGGCCATCACCGACAACAACGGTGTGCATCACACACGCACACAGCACATCAACGTTAAGTATCACTATGTGCATTCGTTGTTGCATGACGGCAGCATCAGCATCGTGTGGGTTAAGACAGCGCGGCAGTTGGCTGACTTCTTGACCAAGGAACTGAAGCACGACTCGTTCAAGAAGGCTGTGAGTTCAGTCGGCGTGCGTCCGTGAGTGACTCTCTCTATCCCTGCTTGCATTTTAGCTTGGCCTGGGGGAGTCTGGTCGTTGACTATGTCTCTGCCCACACATGTGCACTACGCCTGTGAGTCATGGGGGTAAAGCTACACATGAATCCTTGGATTCGTGAATCTTGTTCACGAATCCCGAATCCGGACCTGGATTCACGAATCCGGATCCAGGGTCGGGTCTCATATGGGGATTCAGGAATCCACTCACGAATCTTTGGGGAGGGAGGGGGGGTCCTAAATCCATAAGCCAATCAGTTCACATCCCACAATCGACTCGTCGTTCGGTGTTTCAAAAAATCGCTCTCTCGGAGGGTCGCATGCCGACCCTCCACGCCCGTCACTCCCAAGCACGTTTCGCGCGTGTGCCAGCTTTGTGACCTGGCACATGCGCCAAACGTCAGAAGGTGATAGCCACGCTAACTAGCGGAAATCATGCATGTGCCAGGTCAACTTCCTGACACATACAGGATATGGCATTCGCCACTCGCTCGCACGTTCTCCACGAGCTAGCGGCGATTCATTCTGGGTCTTGCATCAAATGCGGCGGACGTGCGATGACCTGACTGACGTTCTTTGAACAAGCCAGGTCATCAAAGCCTGGCATCGAGTCAGTCAGGGGTCCAACCTGACTAACAGGCTTGGCTTCCGTAGCGATCGGGACATTGCCACATCGCACATGCAAAGACCGGGAATTGAACCAAGTGTCATCCTTTATTCTTTCCAAGCAGCCGTATACTGTCTTGGCTACAGTCAAGACTAAAAATCTAAGGATTCGCCAAGATTCGTGAATCCACAAGGATTCGCAAATCTTGGATTCGGATTCGCGAATCCGGATCCAACACTGGATTCGGACTCTTGAATCCGAATCCAGATTCAGATTCGCGAACCGGATTCGGTGTGCAGCCTTACATGGGGGACTGTTGGTTTTCGTGCATCTCTCATTGTACTCTATTGTGTCCTCCCGGCTTGTGTAAATCGGCATGCAGATGACTAACGGCGAGACTCGACGCTGTTGGAGTGTCGCTCGGTGGAGCCGACGCGCGCTGAGGCCCACTCACCGTTCTCTGGAGTATCCTCCCTTCGGCGGTGCGCTCAGCTCCATTGGCAGGCCTCCTCAGCGGTTGGGCTGCCGGCGGTCACTGCCACTGCAGATGCTGTCTGCATGCACCTATACAACCAGCTGCACACGCAATGCCACAACCAGACACAGGTTGTAGCTGGTTGTATAGGGTTGCAGCTGGTTGTAGCTGGTTGTATAGGATTGCAGCTGGTTGTAGCTGGTTGTATAGGGTTGCAGCTGGTTGTAGCCGGATGTATAGGGTTGCAGCTGGTTGTAGCTGGTTGTAGCCGCTTGTACAGGGTTGCAGCAGCTGGAAAACCTATGCAGCAGGTTGGGACAGCAGCGTTGTTGATGCAGCGTGCGGGCTTCCACGCTCGTTGCTTAAGTCAGCTACCCCCTCAGTTTGTTGCTCTAGAGTCTAAGTCTGGAAGCTCTGGGTTTGTTACTCAGAAACGTGCGCGCCAGAGTTAGCGCCAGAAAGCAGCTGAAAACTTAAAGTAACTGGTTAGGAATGAAGAATGAGCAACAATGGGAGACCCCTCCAAGTTCTAGCTCCCCCGCACTAGTGTAGAACTTGTAACTCAGCTAACCAGCCAATCAGAAAATAGTCCTTGACCTATTTTCTGGCAGGCACGGCTTTCTCAGTGAGCCCTGCCAGACGCCTGACAGCCCAAAACCCGGGCGTCGTCCGTTTTGCCTGAAAACTGGACCATACCATAATACCAACGCTGCGAACGCAATCGTATGGTCAGAATCAGCTAGAAAAATAGTAGCAAGGACTTATGGCTGCCCGAACCAGGGTAGTGCCTACGACAGTCAGTGACGCCAAGCAGGGCCACATAGCAGTAAACACGGACCCTAGGCATAGCATGACAATGCAGCCGCAATGCCACAACCAGAAACAGAGCTGAATGCATGGAAACCACATCTGCAGTGGCAGTGACCGCCAGCGGCTCAACCACCGTGGAGGCCTGCCGATGGAGCTCAGCGCATCGCCGTTGGGAGGAGGCTTCAACGAACAGTGCGTGGGCCTCAGCGCGGGTCGGCTCCAACGCACGACACTCCAGCAGCGTCGAGTCTCGCCGTCAGTCATTTGCACGCCGATGTACACAAGCCGGGAGGACACAACAGAGTACAAATGAGAGATGCGCGAAAACCAACACTCCCCCATGACTCACAGGCGTAGTGCACATGTGCGGGCAGAGACACAGACAATGACCAGACTCCCCCAGACCACGCAGAGATGCAAGCAGGGAGAAAGAGAGCAACATACGAACGCACGCAGACCGAACTCACAGCCTTCTTGAATGAGTTACGCTTCACTGCCTTGGTCAAGAAGTCAGCCAACTGTCGTGCTGTCTCAACCCACACGATGCTTATGCTGCCGTCATGCAACAATGAACGCACATAGTGATACTCAACGTTGATGTGCTTTATGTGTGTGTGATTCACGCCGTCATTGTCGGCGATGGCCATGGCACTCTCATTGTCACAGTGCAACGTGATGGATGCGACAGGCTGACGCAACTCGGACAAGAAACAACGCAGTCACACATTCTCACATGCGCCTGAGCCAAAAGCCACATACTCAGCCTCAGCAGTACTGCATGCAATGCACCCCCGCTTGCCACTGCGCCAGGACAAAGCTGTGTCGCCAATTAGAAAGATCCAGCCTGTGCGACTCTTACTGTCCGGACTGCCGGCCCAGTCACTGTCGGTGTATCCCACCGCGACCACAGACGGCTGATGGCGGCACATGAGACCTCGCCGAGGAGTCGAGACAACATAGCACAGTACTCGGATCGCGGCCTCGTAGTGGAGGTGACGCGGCTCCTGAGAGAACTGGGCCAGGAGGTTGACGGCAAACGCGATGTCTGGGCGCGTCGTCGTCGCCAGGAACATCAGTGACCCAATGACTCGCAGGTACATGGTCACGTCGATTGGCTCCCCCACGATGGCTGGGTCGGGACTCTTCAGCTTGACCTGGCCATCGGGTGACATGGGTGAAGATGCGCTCGGCACAAGTGGCAGGTCCTCTGCAAAGTGCATGGATGTGCAGGATACCCTGGGAGCGATCATGCTCGAGCTCCATGCCCTGGAAGACTCTCGCAGATTCGAGATCCTTCATTTGGTAGGCAGCGTGCAGCAAGTCCTTGACGCGCTGGGTTGCAGCCGTGTCGGCCGACACGATTAGAAGATCATCGCACAATCCAGAACAGTTGCGAAAGTCTGGCCTCGCAGAATGACAAACAGTGCGGGGTCAGCGGTGCTGGGCTAGAGTCCGCCCCGAAGGAGCGTGCTGCTGATTTCTTGGTTCCAACACTGAGGTGACTGCTTCAGGCCATAGAGGGCCTTATGCCCTCACCAGACTCTTCCAGTGCCGTCGTCGAAGCCTGAGGGCTGCACCATGTAGAGCTCCTCACCCTCTAGTGAGCCATGGAGAAACGCGTTGCTCACATCCATCTGATGCAGCTCCCACCCATGCTCGGAGACCAGGCTGAAGAGCGCCCGGCTAGTGGAGAACCGGCCGACTGGGGCAAAGATCGGATCGTAGTCGACCCCAGGAATCTGGGCAAACCCCTTGGCTGTAAGGCAGGCCTTGTACTTGTCGAAGGACCCTTCGGGCTTCCACTTGCGATGAAAAAACCACTTGGCGTCGATGGCCTTCCGACGTGGAGGAAGGTCGAGGAGGTCATATACATGGTGCTCTCAGATAGCAGCCAGCTCATCGGCACAGGCGGCGTCCCAGTGTGCGGCCTCAGGAGAGGCTCGTGCCTTGCGCAGGGTGGCTGGGTCCTTCGGGCGTGCTATGGAACGGACTGAGAGAACGTGTGCATCTCAAGCCCCTGGTGGGATGCGCGCGAGTGTAGCCACGACAGCGTGCCAATGCTTGTGATGGAGCATGGCGTAGCCCAGTGCAGAGCCCGGGTGAAAGTCTGCAATGATGGCCGAGGTGGTCAAGCCAAGGGCCTTGGTACCAGGGTCCCCACTCACGACCGTGGGAGTGGAGGAGACGCTTGGAGCCACGGGGGGTCGAGGCACCATGGAGCGTGGTGCGACAGTCTGTACGCTCGTCGACGGTCAAGGTCGGAGGCTGCCGCCTGGGCGACGTGTGTAGCGTGGCGGGGCAAGAGATGGGACTGAGTTTGACGGGCCAATGGAGGCAGACGTGGTTGCTAGCCAGGAGGGGCCAACGGATGCAACTAGGGCAGATGACCCGGATGGGCCGGTGGACGCGACTGGGGCTGCTGGCCCGGAGGGACTGGCGGGCACGTCTAGGACTGCCGAACCGGAGGGGCCAGCGGACACGACTGGGGCTGCCGGTCCGGAAGGGCCAGTGGACACGACCGGGGCTGCCGGTCCGAAGGGACCAGCGTACGCGACTGGGGCTGCTCGCCCGGAGGGACTGGCAGGCGCGTCTGGGATTGCCGGACCGGAGGGGCCAGTAGACACAACAGGGGCTGCCGGCCTCGAGGGACCAGCGGACGTGTCTGGGGCTGCCGGCTCATAGAGACCAGCAAACACGATTGGGGGTGTGGGCTCAGAGGGGCCGGCAGACGCAACTGGTGCTATCGGCTCAGAGGTACTCGGGAACGCGACGGGAGCTGTTGGCCCAGAGGGACCAACAGACGTGACTGGGGCTGCCGGCCCAAAGGGACTTGGGGATGTGTCACCCAGAAGCGACGGGACGGAGGACGGACTCACTCCCCCACGCGATGGGATAGACACAAACAAGCCGGAGCAAATGAGGTCGCGAGGAAACAGGTCCTCAAAGAAGAGTGCATCCAAGGACTCGACGATGTACTGCCGGGAGGGATCCCAGAAGCGCCAGGCCTTGGACTGATGAGAGACACCGAGGAAGGTGCAAGGACGTCCGTGAGGGGTGAGGTTGCCGTCCTGCTACGGGGCGGGCAGCCACACCACGGCCACGCAGCCCAAGACGCGAGCCGGGTGGAGGTCAGTGCGCTGATCGCACCAATGCTGGTAAGGCGTCGACTGGCGGGGAAGGGGACCGTGGGGAATCCGGTTCCAAACCCAGGTCATGTAGGCCATGGCTTCAAAGAAGAAGCCATCGGAGAGACCGGACTCGACCCGTATGGTGCGGACGACGTCGGCCATGGTACGGATCCACCGTTCGGAAACACCATTTTGGGCGGGCGTGTAGGGCGCGTATGTTTCATGGTGGACGCCGCGTGAGGTGAGAAAGTTCGTGGCCTCGCCCATGTACTCACCACTGCAATCGGAGCGAAAGCGGCGAAGAGGACGGCCACACTCGCGCTCCGCTAGGACAAGCCAGTCCTGGATGGTGCAGGCAACATTGCTCTTTTGTCGAAGGCAGAAGACACAGCGGTAGCGAGAGTAGTCGTCAGTGAGGGTGAGGACATAGCGGCCGTGCTCGCTAACGGACTTGGTGGGGAGAGGGCCGATGACGTCCGAATGGACAAGGTCAAGAGGGGCGGACGCACGGGAGGAAGACAGAGGGTACGTGGACCGGTGCATCTTCCCCTGAGCGCAATCAATGCACTCGGTGGAGCACGGGAGGGGGAAAGTCTCCAGGTCAAGGCCCTTGGCCGGCTGGGTGCGGAGCATGTTGTGTACGGCGGCAGAGTGGACGTGGCAAAGGCAGCGGTGCAAGAGGCGAGTGTGCGAAGGGGAAAGCGTGCTGGTGACAAACACATGGCCTGTGGCGGCGGACGGGGAGGAGACGGAAGGGGAGGAGGAGAGACAGGGCACATGCCACAGGTTGCCACGGGCGGTGGCGTGCAGGACAACGAGACCAGACGGACATAGCGACACAGTGCCAACACCACACGAGTGCACAACATCCATGCTCATGCGGTCAAATGCAGTGACGGACAAGAGGCTTAGCTTGAGACCAGGGACGAAGAGGACGTCGGTCAGAAAGACGTCACCGTCGGGACCACGGAAATGAACAACGCCAACGCCACGGACATGCAACACCTGTCCGGAGCCCGTCCGGATACCGGAGACATCGCCTACAGGACTGAGCATATTAAAGGCCTCACGAGAGGCCGCCATGTGACGCGTGGCCACGGAGTCGATGATCCAGGTCTGAACGGGGTCCTGGACCAAGGTCGCGAGATCGCTAATGGTCACATGGCAGCAAGCAAGGGACGCGGACGTGGTGGACGGAGGCGCGAACCAAGACTGCCAATCGTCAAGCCATGCAACGTCGTCAGAAGAAGGGGTAGAGGAGACCACGGGAGACGATGCGATAGACAAGGAAACTGGACACCACCGCATATCAGTCTCAGTCATGCAAGGCGGGGCAGGAGAGCAGGAGGTAATGCAACTCGTACTTCCCTGGGGAGGAGGGCGCGTCAGGCCGAGCTGGAGCGCGATAAACTGCTCCAGCTGACGCTCACGGGAGGATGGCCTGGGAGTGTAGACGGAGTGCGGAGTGATGGCACCGGAGTCCGGGTAAGGGAGGGACAGTGCCGGCGACAGGAACGGAGGCGCCGACGGCTGTGGGTAGTACTGCTACGGCGCGGGTGTCTGTGGGACTGGCGGAGCTGTCGGAGGGGCGGAGCTGCTAGGCGAGGTCGAAGTGTCAGGGCCAGCAGCAGCGACGGCGGCAGAGGCGAGACGACGCTCACGCTGGCAACGCATGGTAGCGATGACGCGCGCCTCATCCGTAGGGAGAGGGCACGTGTACCACCCGTGCCCGGGCTAGCCACAGTTGTGGCACACCGAGCCATCGTCGTTGGACCCGGTCGACAGCAACTGCTGCTGCTGCTATTACGGCAGACCCTTGCCTTTCTTTTTCCGGCTCTTCTTCTTCTTACCCGAAGACGATGAGGTAGCGGCGGCGGGGGAGGCAACAGCCACGGAGGCGACGATAGGGGAGGCGACGGCAGGGGATGCAAGAGCCTCTGTGCGATGGAGCTCGGACTCCTGGCGAGCTTCCTCAATGCGCAGGAAGAGCTCTTATGCCCAGGGCATAAGGGTGTCCTGGGCCGCAATGGTGGAGAGGACGTCCTGGGGGTAGTGCACGAAGACGTCCGCGTACGCGCTGGTGGCACCGCGGTTGATGGTAAGGAGCGCGAACAGAGGAGGTGGAGCAGACTTGCCGAGACGACGAAGGATTTCCTCCTCCCGTTGCCAGTAGGCAGTGACCGTCTCGGTCTCCCCCATGTGTAGGGAGTCGAACTCCCAGAGCACACGGTTGATCTGAGCGTCACTGGACAGGCAATGGGGCCTGGTGAGGATGTGCCATGCGGCTGCAGGGTCTGGGATGTCGCCACAGGTGAAGTCGCCAAGGAAAGGCTCTAGGGCCAGGCAGGAAGCTGGAGGGGCGACTGGGACGAGGGCACGAACGGCGCGACCAGCGTCATACAGCAGGTCGGCGTGGGTGGAGTCGTAAGGGAGGGTGTAGTATGCCCACAGGTCCTCACCTTGCGTCCAGATCCGGAAGCTGAGCTCCCAGCTCTGGAACTGCTCGCCGGCCTGAAGCGGCGGCGGCGGCGTTTCAAAGTCCTTCTGCCTGCGGCCGACGCCCAGATTGGGGCCAAGGACGGAGGTCACTGTCTTCCGCTGGCGCTGAGTTTGCTGCTGTGCCAGGTAGTATGTGGCAGCAGACACAACTGGGTTGGCGTGCCCTAGAGGGATGAATGGCGGCGGCGCACTGGTGGCAGTTTGGGAGGCTACTGGCTGCAGGGGATCAGGGTTGCCGCCAATGACACCAGTGGGGGCGCGTCAAGGCGGCGAGCTGTTGCTGAAGAGCGGCGATGGGATCAGGGTTGCCGCCAATAACACCAGTGGGCTACTGCTGCTGCTGCTGCTGCTGCAGTCGTTGCAAGAAAGGGGGGGTAGGGGTCCCCCCAACAGAGGAGGACCCCTCCTCACCTGGGTTACCAGCCATAGTGTGGTGTCCCTTGTGTTTTTTCCTTTCCTTTTTTTTGTCTTTGTCTTGCTAATATCAGCAGTGGCTTGGGGCGGTGGGAATTCTACCCACCCCTTTGGTCTTCCCCCTTCCCTTTCTCCCCCTCTTTTTTTGTTGATGATGTCAGCAGTGACGTCAGTAGAGGAGTGCTGACGTCAGCACGACGGTTATTGGGGCCGCCGCTAATGATGCTGCTTCTGCTGCTGCAACCGCTGCAGCTGCTGCTGCTGCTGCTATTGCTGCAGTTGTTGGTGTTGCTGCCGCTGCGGCTGCTGCTGCTGCTGATGCAGGTGCCACTGTCGCTACTGCTGCTGCTGCTACGGCTGCGGCTGCTACTGCTGTTTCCCTTGCTGCAGCTGTAGTTGCAGCTGCAGCTGCTGCTGCTACGAGCTGCTGCGGCTACTATGGCTGTTGAAGCTCGCTACTGCTTCTTCACGCTACTGCAGCTGCTACGTGCTACAACTGCTGCTCGCTCCTGTTGTGGGCTACTGCTACGGACTGCGGAGGTGGGGGATTTTTTTGTTTCTCCTTCTCGTCGTTTTTTTTTCGTTTTTTCTCTCACAGCGGGCAGCAGCCCGCTGTCTGCTACGAGCAGTGGGCTGCTGCTCGCTGGAAGCAGCGAGCTGCTACCCGCTTGCAGCAGCGGGCAGCTGCTCGCTGCTCGCTCGCTGCGAGCTACGAGCAGCAGCAGTCGCGGCTGGCTGCTGCCAGCCGCTACTCGCTGCTGCTACTGCTGCTGCAGCTGGCTGCTGCTGCAGCTCGCTGGTGCGGCTGCTGCAGCCCGTTGCTAATGATGCACGCTGTTGTAGCTGCTGCGTGGTGCGGCTGTTGCTCGCTACCGCTGCGAGCTGCTGCTGTTGGCTGCTGCTACGCGCTGCTGTTGCTGCTGCTGCTGCGAGCTGCTGTTGCGTGCTGTTGCTACTGCGGGCTGCTGCGAGCTGCTGCTTCTGCCTACTACTACTCCTGCACGCAGCTGCTGCTGGCTGCTGCTGCCACTGCTCGTTGCCGTTGCCTGCGGCTGCCGCTGCTGCAGGTTGCTGCTGCTGCGTGCTGGTTCCACTCACTGCACCTGGGTGACGTTGCAGCGTGCGTCGTCGCCCGCAGGTGTCGGACGTCGCCTGCCGCTCACCTCCTCGCGTCACGCGTGGGGGTCAGTGCTGACGAAAAAAATTCGACAGCATTTCCCCTTGCCCAGTGGCCGTGGGAAAAAATCTGACGCCACCACCAGACGGGTCAATGCTACCGAAAAACATTCGAAAGCATTTCCCCTGCACTTGCGCGTATGGGGGTCCGCCGGCGTTGTCTAGCACCCGTTCGCCAGTCTTCTGCTGCTGCTGCTACGCTCTGGCTCTGATACCAAGCTGGAAAACCTAGGCTGCAGGTTGGGACAACAACATTGTTGATGCAGCATGCGGGCTTCCACGCTCGTTGCTTAAGTCAACTGCCCCATCGGTCTGCTGCTCTAGAGTCAAAGTGTGGAACCTCTGGGTTTGTTACTCAGAAACGCGCGCGCCAGAGTAAGCGCGAGAAAGCAGCTGAAAACTTAAAGTAACTGGTTAGGAATGAAGAATGAGCAACAATGGGAGACCCCTCCAAGTTCTAGCTCCCCCCCACTAGTGTAAAACTTGTTACTCAGCTATCCAACCAATCAGAAAATAGTCCTAAACCTATTTTCTCGATGAGCCCTGCCAGACGCCAGATAGTCCAAAACCTGGGCGTCGTCCGTTTTGCCTTAAAACTGGACCATACCATAATACCAATGCTGCGAACGCAGTCGTGCGGTCAGAATCAGCTAGAAAAATAGCAACAAGGAGTTATGGCTGCCCGAACCCAGGCAGTGCCTACGACAGTCAGTGACGCCAAGCAGGGCCACACAGCAGGAGACACGGACCCTAGGCATAACATGACGATGCAGACGCAATGCCACAACCAGAAACAGAGCTGAGTGTATGGAAGCAGCATCTGCAGTGGTAGTGACCGCAAGCGGCTCGACCACCGCGGAGGCCTGCCGATGGAGTTGAGCGCATCGCCGTAGGGAGGAGGCTTCAGCGAACGGTGCATGGGCCTCAGCGCGCGTCGGCTCCACCGCGCGACACTCCTGCAGCGTCGAGTCTCGCCGACAGTCATCTGCATGCCGATGTACACAAGCCGGGAGGACACAACAGAGTACAAATGAGAGATGCGCGAAAACCAAGAGCAGCTGGTTGTAGCCGGTTGTATAGGGTTGCAGCTGGTTGTAGCTGGTTGTAAAGGGTTGCAACTGGTTGTAGCCGGTTGTCTAGGGTTGCAGCTGGTTGTAGCTGGTTGCATAGGGTTGCAGCTGGTTGTAGCCGGGTGCAGCCAGTTTTAGACAGTTGCAGCTAGTTCTAGACGGTTGCAGGCAGTTTGCAGCTGACTGTAGCCAAATGAACACGATTGTGGAATGTTGGGCACGAGTTGCGAACTTTCGACTTGTTACGCAGCGCAGCACTTCATAGTGAACATGCATTGGAAGGCGCTGTAAGGCATGCTCGAGTTTCATGCCCGAGAAGACTCGAGTAGATGTCTTTCGGGCCACCTGCAAGACAGCCTTCACGATATGGATGGCGACAGTGCCGAGATTAGAATTGTGAATGTCCATAAACCAACAGTGGGCCCTGGGTTTCATCGCAAGTCTAACAATGTGGTCACACCTTTTGTCACGGCTATCAACCACTCTGATGTAATGAGCTGTGATGTGTTCATTGCGCCAATTCCTCTTCACATCTAGGTGTGATCCGGAGTACCTGAGCACACAGCAGATTTCCCAGCAGCCTCACAAATGGTGCGGTATTGTTCGGACTCTTTTAAATGAGAGAGATGTCCTGTGTACATTGACATCTTGATTCAACACTCATCGTGCTTTTCTGAGGAAGTGGGTCATTATCCACTTAGACAAAGGGTCAACACCACGAATCTAAGATGATCTGATTACTTCCATCCACTTTCAACACGTCAACACGGGAAGAGAGACGAAGCATGCAAAGGGATGCCCTACAGTGTCTGGCCTGAACCAGCAGGCTTGAGGGTATAGACAGTGTGGACTGCTCCGGAGCCAATGCTGCTCCCATGTCCAGAGCTCATCCTGTTCTGCTTTGCAACGTAGAAAATTGATCCTGTTGCAGTTGACAACGTTTCAAGTTCAGGCGATGGGTGCTCAATGGTGTCTACATTTTCCTCCCTCATGAACTTGGCTCTCTCCTAACAGAGCGTCCCACCTAGGCCGATTTTGGGGTGGCAGCCTTGGCCTTCCTCTGCAAAACAGAAAGACCAGCATGCCCCAGAGAGACAAGAAGAAAGAGGTAAGCTTCTCAGCAAGGGCTGGGGAGCACTGGGGCACACAGTAAGCCTGGGCAGCGGGCACAACGGGAGCAAGTGGTGCACCTCGGACACACAAACACAGTGTCGACGCCAAAACAACCAAAAAAACAGAAGAAGAAAAAAGCATGACACAGAGCACCCAATTCCCAACACCACTCACCACACCTTCCACTGCCACACAACACAACTCGAGCAAGTGTTCCAGCAGTCTAGATTAGATTTTTCTCTTTTCCTTTTGCAAGAATCCACAGTCTCACACACCTTCTCCTCCTCCTCCTTTGCCTTGAGCAGCGAGTAGATGGCGACACCAGCAATGGCAATCGCTGTACCGATGCCAGTCTGCGTGCTGATCTTGTTGCCTGCAGCACGTGAGCAACCGCACGCATGCACGGAGCGCAAAAGCTTGAGTGTGCTGAAGGCATGAATACGTGAAAACAAGACAAGAGCGCAAACTAGCAGACTGCCCCTGCGATGCGGGCGACGGTGAGATGCAACGGGTGCCCATGCCGATGAGGCTCTTGCAGGGCACATGCAATTCTTGGACGTCTGCAATTCTTTTAAGAAACTCTCTTCCATTCGCGTGTGCACCAGTGTGCTTAAAATGATACGAGCTGGAAAAGGTGCCTGCCCTGCTAAGCTCTGAAATGCGACTGGATGATGGAGAAGGCGAGGGATGCATTCACTTGCTCAGGGGTGTGAGAGAAGGGAGAGTGTGAGATGGAGTGGATGGGGCCGAAGAGTTGTGGCCACGTGAGCATGCACAGGAGATGATGTGGGGTGCTGCCAAATGATGAGCCGCATTGGACAAAAAGTGAAGAGCATGCAAATGCGTGCATCCACGCATGCACGCACCGAACACGATGATGGAGAAGCCGATGACGAAGACGCGCTTGAGCACGTTGCCAACGGCGTGCGTCAGCGGACTCACACGCTCCAACGTGTTCGTTGCCAGCTGTTGTCATGTCAAATGCATCGCAAGGCACGGCATGGGATGGGATCGCATAACATGTCATGGCATGGCAGAGCAAGGCATAGCAAGACATGCCTTGGGAATGTTGCAAGCATACCTGGACAGTCATTGAGTGAGGTGTCATCACACAGCATGACTTGGCAATTTTCAGCTAAGCAGAAGTTTTTTACGAAGAAACCAACCCAAAGCCTTCACATGTTGCAAAGCAGGGACCTGTGAAAAAGATTGCGGTCGAACACAATTTCGGCATTCCTCGGATGCTCGGTTCATCAAGTTTCCCCTCACCTGCAACTTTGAATCAGCTCAAAGAGAGCCAAGTACAAATCGCACAAGTCTTCTGACTTCGGAAGGTTCACCGAGCCAATTCGGTCAACCTATTCATACACAGCATGGAATTGCAATGCAAATGCTTCTTGCGTTTCACGACAGTGCACAAGCCATGCTTCACGAGCACAAGAAATCTGTCCAAGAATCACCCGGCACGTTTGCACAGTGGCAAACCCAATCGCCGACCCACAAAGCACCCTCGATGTGCAGGTCACCCTGCATGCACCATCCACCCACCTGGTTGTAGAGGTGGTAGAACATTCCGACCCAGAACAGGTCGCTGACAAACTTGTTCAGCCCCACTTTGGCAATGGCGTCAGCGAATCCGCTCGACATCAGCTTCGGGCCTTCAAGCTGTTTCAACACGCAGACAGAGGAAAGGGCACACGCAGGGAAGGAACAGATGTGACAATTCGTCATGCACATGGCCAGTTCTTATGTGTGCACATGCACGCACGCTCACACACCCACACACACCCACAAACACCCTCCCCCCCCTCCCCCCCAACACACACAGGAAGAGAGGTGGCACCATTGCTTCACCATGAGGTGGACACCTCATGTGGGGCAAGAGATAATGACATCGCATGATGAAATGCACATGCATGGGATGGCACGGAGAGGCAGCTGAAAGTTGTGGGAAAGTCTAAATCTCGGGCGCCAGCTGCAGACGTTTGACTTGTTGCGCGGCGCATCAAGTCAAAACACCCACAGCAGTTCAGCACCTCACGAAACTTGTGCAGATCAGATCATGCTTGGCAAATCAACGTAATGCACAGAACGCAGAACATGGGCAAGAAGCATACGCATGGCTTCCAGGAAGCATGCATGGGTCACGGGCATGGAATATATGCAGCGACACTTTCCACAGAGCCTGAAACACAAGAACTTGATATCGTTGTGCACATGAATTCATGAGAGTGGAGTCCTCGGACCAAGCATAGGCATGGCTTCCTTCACGCACAAAGTGTGTAAGCACGCACGCACGCATGCATGATCTCAAACTAGGTTGTCCGGGAACAGCAGCAGAGGACCTGACTCCAGCTGCCCCACTTTCAGAAGCACGGAGAAGCCAAGGAGAGAAACAGTTGGGGAGGGTCAACAACACCGAGGGTGCTTGAGGTTTCCCCTTTGAGGTTCCATGGAGGAACAGTGCAGAGCAACTATGTGAGAGATAGGAAGAACGGAGCACCTAATAGAGAGAGAGAGAGAGAGAGAGAGAGAGAGAGAGAGAGAGAGAGAGAGAGAGAGAGAGAGAGAGAGAGAGAGAGAGAGAGAGAGAGCTGCAACCCTATACAATCGGCTACAACCAGCTCCAACCCTATACAAGCGGCTACAACCAGCTGCAGCCCTATACAACCGGCTACAAGCAGCTGCAACCCTATACATCCGGCTACAACCAGCTGCAACCCTATCGAACCGGCTACAACCAGCTACAACCCTATACAACCGGCTACAACCAGCTGCAATCCTATACAACCGGCTACAACCAGCTGCAACCCTCTACAACCGGCTACAACCAGCTGCAACCCTATCCAACCGGCTACAACCAGCTACAACCCTATACAACCGGCTACAACCAGCTGCAATCCTATACAACCGGCTACAACCAGCTGCAACCCTATACAAGAGGCTACAACCAACTGCAACCCTATACAAGCGGCTACAACCAGCTGCAACCCTATGCAAGTGGCTACAACCAGCTGCAACCCTATTCAACCGGCTACAACCAGCTGCAACCCTATACAAGCGGCTACAACCAGCGGCAACCCTAGACAACCTGCTACAACCAACTGCAACCCTATACAAGCGGCTACAACCAGCTGCAACCCTGTACAACCGGCTACAACCAGCTGCAACCCTATACAACCGGCTACAACCAGCTGGAATTGTCTCCGACCGGCTACAACCGAATGCAGCCAGCTGCAATTTTCTACAACCGTCTTCAACCCTCTACAACCGGGTACAACCAAGTGTAACTTTCCACAACAAGCTACAGCTGGCTGCAGCTGTCTTCAACCATCTGCAATTTGCTGCAACCATTTACAGCTTTCTACAACCGGCTACAACCAGCTGCAACTGTCTCCAACCGTCTATATTAAGTTGGAGCCCTCTACAAATGGGCTAACATTGGCTGTAACCCAGGGCAGTCGCAGCCCGCCTTGGCTGCGGTCAATCATCTTCCCTGCTGCTGCTCTTGGCTATGGTTCCTTGTCAGCAGCTATCTTTGCATGTATGAAGGTGCAACCACATGACAACAGCAGCAGGAGCAGGCCATTAAAGGCAGCCATTGTGACAGTCAGCGACAGCAGTAGCATGCTGCAGCAGCCAGCAGCTGCTTCAATCAGCGGCAGCAGGAGCAACCCATGGAAGCCGCAGCCCGCCTCGACTGCAGTCGATTGACTTCCCTGAAACTGTTTTCGGCTGCTGTTCCTTATCAGTAGCCATCTCTGCGTACAGGCAGGTGCACCCGCATGCTTGCAGCAGCAGCAGCAGAAGCAGCAGCAGCAGCAGCAGCAGCAACAGGAGCAGCAGCAGCAGCAGCAGCAGCAGTAGCAGGCTGCCACTGCCGGTAGTAGATTCAGCCACTTCTACAGTCAGCAATAGTAGTGGGGAGCCCCAGCAGCCAGTTACTCCTTCAATATGCAACAGCAGGAGCAACCCATGGGAGTCAAAGCCTGCGTTGATCGTGGTCGTTCATCTTCTCTGCTCCTGCTCTCAGCTGCTGTTACTTGTCAGCAGCCATCTCTGCATCGTAGCAGTGCCAGTGCATGAAAGCATCAACAGCATCAGGCCATAGAAGCAAGCAACTTGTGTATTCAGCGACAACAGTAGCGAGTCGCATGAGAGCACCAACAGTAGCAAGAAAGAGCAGCTAAGGACTAGCAGCAGCTGCACCAGGTAGCAGAAGTAGCAACCTGAAACAGCCACAATCAGTTTCAGCAGTTACAGTTGGCAGCATCAGTAGCAAGCCACAACTGACGCAATCAGCCACTTCAACAAGCAGTTTTGGTGGCTTCAGGAGCATATGCTGCTGTGGCTCTGCTAGTCTGGCATCTCCGCTGGAGCAAACGGAGCACGACCGCAATACTGAGGAAGACAAGCAGTGGACAGAGCGTCAACTGCCACTGCTCACCGGCGCTGGCTGATTCCTTCCCTTGCACCCTTCCTTCCCCTTCCCCTGTGTGGCTGCTGCAACACCTTGTGCCTGGCCAGTCGGGGGAGAGGGAGAGGAGGAGGGAGTGGTGGAGGCAGAGTTCCAGGGTAGAGCAGGCCGCTCATCGCTCTCACTGTTGTCTGGACCAGGCGAGTGCTGGCTGTCTAGTATTGGCTGAGGTAGTAGTGTCAGACGTCCTTCGCATCAGCCCACACCTGACAGAGGATCTCTGAGCAGTCGAATCCGCCTCCCTGCCATAGTAGGGTGGGGAAGTCCCAAAATCCTTTGGCCTCCGCTTCATGGGGAGGGCGACCTCAGCCTCTGGTGGAGGTGCACACGGCATGGGAAGGCCGGCATCAAGAGGAACACCTCCAAAGGAGAACCCTGCCCTATGCAGGGAGGGGCTATTACAAAATGTTGGCACTGGCGTAAAAGGCCACGATCCCAGTCGCAGCTGACGAAGCCACTCCTCAAGCACACTCATCTCACTCGAATGCGAATTTCTAGTTGTCTCCTCCGTTTCCTTCGTGTCATCCTGCTCATGTGGGGGCTGCTTTCTAGCTGAAACGCGAGAGATGGACTGGACCATTAGTTTACTTGCAGTAGCTCCGCCTAGTGACTGCTTGGAAACTCCTAAGAGCCCTTGCAAAAGGTCGCGAGTATCTTGAAGCGCATCATGTTGGGCCTGCCACTGCCGGCGGATCTCGTCCTGTGCACGGTGGATGTCATCAATCGTGTGTGATTGTGGGCTTATCGTGCCTGGAGCGGAGGATGTTGAGGGTTCCAATAGCTTCATTCCCTTGTCATTGCCTTGTGCCATATGTGCTGGTCAGTATGGGCTCAGATATCAATGTGGTCAAAATGGATAACTGTCAGCGTTTCTCAAGGTTTTAAAAGGTAAGCAAAGAATGATGTCCTGGCCAAAAAATTGGCTGAGGCAATGATGACGTCAGTGTTCCCTCTGCTGTCGACAGTAATGTGCTGATGTCTTCAGACGGATTGTTGAATTCAGCAGGGTTGGAACCTGCTAACCCTCCTCTGGAATCTCCGTTTCCTCCCTCCCCCTCCCCCTTTTTTCTTGCAGCTTCTCCACAACTTCGCAGGGGCCAATGGGGGGAGTGGACGTCGTCACCCCCTTTCGCAAAAGCTCCTGCATCTGCTGCTGCCTGCGATTGCTGCAGCAGCAAAGCTGTGATGGCAGCCGCGCCTCACGTGGCTGCCGTGCGGAGCAACACAGAGCGGCTGGTAGTACTCCCAGCGATGTTGCCGCTGAGCCCAGGAACTGAAGCAAACCTCCCTAGATGAGAAAGAGAGTTTGGATGTAAAGTTGGGTGGTGATGTGTTAGATTCATGTTGACAATGCAAAGCTTGAGCAAGGGATTTGGTTGCTGCTGTACCGGCTGCAGCTGCTGATGCTGCGATGGGAACAGACTGGTTGGAGGTAGAAGTGGTGGATACAGAAGCGGGAGCGGTGGACAAGC
>SZWC01006474.1:115184-139972 GCA_023375785.1 Penium margaritaceum
CGGCGGCTGGTGGCTGGCTGGCCGGTGGCCGGCCGGTCACTTGGCCGGCCGCCGACCGTCCAGCCGGCCTGCAGCGAGCTGGCCGGCGGCCAGCGAAGTGCTGGCCGCCGGCCAGCCCTCGCTGACGCGAGGGGTGGTGCGCAACCACCCATCGCTTCAGCAAGGAGGGAGGGCCGAACCGGCCCTCCCACTACATTCCTCCCCAATAATTATGCACCGTCCCGGTTCATGAACATCAAGTAGGATTGTCAGTCAGTGAGGCATCAACATTGTGAAAGAAAATTAATGATTTCAATCACCAGCTAGACATGAACATGTGCATGGTAGTCACACCTAAGGTGCAACTTGTAGGTCAACACGGCTAGCGGCCTCCCCCCTTTAGGCTGGAGCGTCCGCGCGACAACCATGTTGGGCATCCCCAACCGCCTATGGTCGCTGTCCATGAATGCTGCCGTGTGGGAATGTTGTTCACTTTTTCCGCGTTGAGGTGGTACCTCCTGCCACACGTTGATCTGTGCGAGCTGCAAGCTTGCTCCAGTACTCGTTGACCACCCCTGTGGGCAACCAAGATTCGGGCTCCCATTAATTTTGTTCAGGTCCACAACCGGCCCAATGAACGAGGTACTCCCTGACAACGCACGACCGAAGAGTACGCTCTCAGTGCTGGAGTAGGCGAAGGACCTCGTATTGGCCGTTGGAAGCCAGGATCGCTGGCGGCGGCTGAACGGTTCCTTCTGTCGTGTATGGAACTAGCAGGCTCACATGAAACACGTCATGTATCTTCATACTCGGCGGAAGTAGCAATCAGTATGCCACTAGTCCGATGCGTGCCACAATGGGAAATGTCCCAATCCACTTCGGTAGAAGTTTTCTTGCCTCTGGCGACTTCAGACGAAGGTTTTTAGTGCCAAGCAACACTTTGTCACCGATGTCAAACGAGACCTCCCGGCGACCTTTGTCGGCATATGCCTTTTGTCGCTACCGAGCTGCTTGAAGGTGACCCTTCGCCTCCTGTAACAAGGAGTTGATGCGCTCAGCAAAGGCTTGAGCGGAAGGAACCTGCCCTCCTGTACGCCCACGCTTCACCAATGAAGAGGGTACTACTGGACGCCGACCACTGTTCAACACGAACGGTGTGAACTATGTGGATTCGTTCACCGAGTTGTTCACTGCGAACTCTGCCGGTGCTAGGAATCCGTCCTAATCATGCATGGCAGGGTCCACGTACATGCGGAGCATCTGCTCCAGAGTGCAATTCATGCACTCTGATTGTTTGTAAGTTTGAGGGTGAAATGCCGTCCACATTTGCGATTCACTGGCAAAGTATTCTTGCATCATTTGCCAGAACTTACTAGCAAATATCGATCTCGATCGGAGCTAATGAGCAACGGCAAGCCGTGGTACTTTACGACACCCTCAAAGAAGAGACGAGCGGTCTCCTCTGCATTCATGTGAATGGTTGTAGGAATGAAGTGTGTCATCTTCGTCAAAAGATCCACAACCACTAGTATTGCATCATGGCCACGGGCCATGTCCGGAAGACCAGTAATGAAGTCCATGCTGACGCACTTCCATGGGGTTCCAAGAATGGGAAACTGTTGGAGGAGTCCAGCAGGCTTCTTGTTGCTAGCCTTATTCCGAAGACATGGGTCGCATGTCATGCAATACTTACGGTCATCAACACTCTACCTTGGCCACCAATAGTGGTCCGAGAGTGCCTGTCTGGTCTTTCGGGGTCCCACATGACCTGCTACCGGCGGGTCGTGGAACTGGGAGATAACCTTTGCTCAAAGATCTCCTGAGTTTGGCACAACAACTTGTTCTCCGTGCCAGAACATTCCTGCGGCCTCCACCAGGTCGTTCTTGTCCAGATTTCGAGAGTCTTGAAACCAAGAATCCACACAGTATCCCATTCGGATCCTGTTTACGAAACCGTTGTATTGGATAATCTCTCGTGGTGGTTGCCGCAGAGGTGTAGGGGGATCTGGTGGTTGTACTGTTGCTGTTGTAATGGCCATAAAACACCCACTAACGTCGATGGTTGCTTTAATTCCCTCAGGCTGTTGGCTTAGTGGATCGGCCACATTGATGCATCTTGGCCGATATTCCCATGTGAACGAGAATTGACTCAGGTATTCACTCCAAGGCGCGTGCCGTCTTGAAAGGATCGGTTGCGTTTGGAAAACCACCAATGGATTATGGTCGGTCACGACCGTCACACCCCCTTTAGCACCCTCGAGGTAGCAACACCACATCTTGAAAGCATGTACTACCGCAAGGAGCTCTTGATCCCTAGTTGTGTACCGCGTTTCCACGGGAATGAGCTTCCGGCTCCCATACGCAATTGGGTGACTGTTTCTGCATGAGGACGGCTCCGAGTCCTACTACCGACGCATCACATCGAACCTCCCACGGTTGCGATGGATCCGGAAGAGCTAGGACGAGCGCCGTGGATAGGAGCTCTTTGACCTTGAGAAAAGCGTTCTCGCAATCAGATGTCCATTCCCAACGCACGTCTTTTCACGTGAGCCTGGTCAGCGGTGCTACCAGGGTTGAATACCCTTGCATAAACCATCGAAAGTAGTTTGCAAGGCCGAGAAAAGATCGTATCTGCCCAACATTCTCGGGACATGGCCAGTCCACAACGGCTTGGACCTTTTGTGGATCGACACGAATGCCTTCCTTGCCGATGATGTTTCCAAGGTATTCGAGTTCATCTTGTGCAAACATGCACTTGCTCACTTTCGCATAGAACTTCTGTTCCCGAAGGATTGTGAGAACTTCGTGCAGATGTTCTTTGTGCTTCTCCATTGATTTGGAGAAAACCAGGATGTCGTCCAAGTAAACCAAGACAAACTGTCCGAGTTGCTTGGCGAACGTTCGGTTCATTTCTCCTTGGAAGGTTGCCGGGGCATTCGTAAGCCCGAAGCACAACACTCGGAACTGATAATGTCCCATGTGCGTTCGAAACGCGGTTTTGGGCACATCATTTTCCGTGATGCGCATTTGATGGTACCCTTGAGACAAATCCAAGGACAAAAATACTTTTGCGCCTTGGAGTTGGTCAAAAAGGTCCTTAATCCGTGGTAAGGGGAATCGATTTTTCACCGTCAGCTTGTTCAACGCCCGGTAATCCACGCACATGCGTAAACCACCGTCCTTTTTGTTAACAAAAAGGATCGGCGCACCATACGGCGAGCTACTGGGCTCAATCCACCCCTTTGCAAGGTACTCTCTGATTTGGCGTTTGTCCTCTCACCTTTCTACAGGACTAAGGCGATACATGGGTATGAACGGAGGAGTCACCTCCGGTTGTAGCAGAATCGTGTGGCCCATGTGTCTTTCTAGTGGAAGCCCAGTCGGTGGGTCTTGGAATACATCCGAGAACTCCGCCAATAGAGATCTGATCTCTTGTGGCGTGTCTTCCGTCACGCCGTCCTCA
Source organism: Penium margaritaceum (assembly GCA_023375785.1). Lineage (NCBI taxonomy): Eukaryota > Viridiplantae > Streptophyta > Zygnematophyceae > Desmidiales > Peniaceae > Penium > Penium margaritaceum. Next base: position 118,627 of record SZWC01006474.1, read on the forward strand.
ACGTTTTGCAGCTGAGCCAAGAAGTATCGACAACCTTGTCGAATACGTCTCTTGACCTATATTGCAGACAAGCTGGCATGGACTTTGAGTCGGGTCGGTGATAACTCCGTACTTGGAATCAACGTAAAGCGGGGTTGTCCTTTTTGGAGGATCAAACGCTTTGATTCAAAGCACATTAGTGCCTTGTTGTCACGGAGCCAGGGGTCGCCTAGCACCACGTCAAATGGGTCAAGAAGGTTGAGTACCTTCAATGTGACACTCTGTGTGTACTCTTGAATACAAATTTTAGCTTTACAAGTACCGATCACGGGTACCGTGCGGTTGTCACCGACAACAACTGCGCCGTTCGATGGCTCGTACCTCAAGCCAACCTGTCGGGTAAAGCCAAGGCTAACAAAAGAGCCGTCCCCTCCAGTGTCAGCAAGTACGTTCACGGGAGCACTAGCTAGGTGTCCTTTGAATTACATCATCATGTTGCCCCCACTCTTTTGAGTGAACCCGATGACGGCAAGCCGAGTTTGTGATAAACACGAAATCTGTACGACGGGCGTCGCAACTCCCATGATTCTCCCAAGCGAGTCCACATCTTGTGGGCACGTGTGAATTCGGCTGGCACCTTCCAGTCTTCAAATGTGACTGGGTCAAAATCGTCGACTAAGGGTACTACAAACGTGATTGAAGTCATTGCTTTGAGGGTGTTTGCTTCAATCACCGTGTCACACAACTCTTGCACAGTGGTCGGTGTCGCCACCATTAAGCATGTACGATCATGCATCTCGTCCGGAGATGCAAGGTTTAGTGGGCAATGTCGGTCAGCAAGTGTAGAATGCGGTTCAACAAGAGGAGAAAAGACAACAGAGAAATTTGAACTCGTCAAAAACTCAAATTGTTTAACATCCTCATCTGAAAACATGAACCCCCACTCGTGATCCAGTTTTACCCCGGAGTGGTCCCCACAGACGTCACTCAGGGGTGGGGAAAACCCGTCCCACGACCCTGTCCGTTACCACGGCCGGGCCCATTGCCGCGATCGCGACCCTGTCCACGGCCTCCTGCTGCACCATCCCCACAAGGCGCTACTACTGCAGCTAACGCCACGGCCTCTTGTCCACCCCCAGCAGCCTGAGGGCACTGGGCCCTAAATTGGCCTGGCTGCATGCAGTTGTGGCAGAGCCCTTCGTGGAAGGATGTGTTGCGACACTCACACGCCACCTGCAGCTCGTCATTCTCGCGGCTGTGCTTGTTGTTGGGACCCCTGTATCCACCAGCCTTCTTGGCTGGAGGGTTTGCAGGCTGCTTGCCCTTTGCCCCGCCTTGCTGTCTAGCTGACCCACCAGCCCTTGCAGCGTCCAAGCGCATATCGTGGCCTTGTTGTGCACGTGCGTTCGGCCATGCATCAGAGTAGTGCTTCGGGTTCACCGAATACACTTCGCTCATGTAATCGCGCAACGCCCTCCAGCTTGTCCAAACTTGGCCAGTGGCTGTCGTGGTGGTCTTGTCCTTCAGCTTCTCACTGGTGAGACCATCACGCAAGTACTCAAGCAGCATGCACTCCGGGTACTTGGAGGTCTAAGTCCCATCGCCCTCGGTGAAGCTTTCTGCTTCTTCCACGAGTGCGGCGAAGTCGCTCAAATAGGATTCGAGTGAGCTGCCCAGCTGCCTGAAGTCCTTGATCTTGTGGAAGGCGCGCTACGCCTCCTCACGTTGGGTGTACTTCTTGCGCATGATCACGCAGAAGGCCTCCCACGGCATGGACTGCCACTTGAGGTGCGGCTGTTGCGCAGTCCACTCCTTGACCACATACTTGAAGAGTTTGTCTTGAAGCTGCGTCGTGGCAAGGTCGTCCCACTAGCTGAGTGGAGCCTTGTGGACACGTAGGATGTGCTCCATGCGGTTCAGCTAGTCGGTCAGCATCACGCCCTTCCGGAAGATCTCCACACTGTGGAGGAAGGACGTGTTCATGACCTACCCCAAAGTCGTCGAGGTAGGTAAGTCGTCGCTGCCACCGGCATTGGCATCCGCCGCTGTGGTACGTTGTGCTTGCTGTTGCATCTGCACTTAGGTCACGCTCTGCAACACCTTGTCAAGGTCGTTGCATCGGCGGCTTGCCTCATGGGTGGCCAAGCGCTCCAGCTCGCGATCACTGTCAAGGTCCGTGATGCGCAGTCCGATGTGGGCTAGCAGGTTTGTGAACACGAACTTGAGCTCTGACGTCGTCAGAGCATCGGCGATAGCCTCCAGGGCCTCGCGTTGTCCGTGCACCCTTACCCACTGCAAGATGGTATGATTCGCATACACGCCTCCAAGGAGTCCCACCTTTCGAAGGAGACTGTCGTCGGCGACGACGCTCGAGTGGGTGCTGCCTTGCCCCATTGCGGCCGCATCATAGGAAGGAGAGTCCGCCCCCATTCCATCGAGTGGTGCCGTATCTCCACCATCGGTGGTGATCTTGAGTCGGCCTGCGGCCTCGGCAGCAAACTCCGCGCGCCTACGACGGTCGTCGCCAATTGCCTTCTCGGCAACGTCGTCCGGCTCGTTCTCGCGGGAACTTCCCGTGTGGCTGCTTTTAACGCCCTTGCTGCTCTCAGTACTCTTGCTCCCGTTGGCACCTTCAGGCGATGCGGCGGGCGTCTTGCCCTTCTCGACCAATCGGCTGGAGTTTGTCACACGAGGATGGCGATGGTCGCGATCCTTGTCGCCTTCGCCATCGTCGACGTCGTGCTCTTCGTCGGGGTATTCCCCCGGGAGATCCTCCTCCATCGCATCGTCCGTCGCGTGGGGGTCGCCCACGTGTGCGTCGACGTGCTCGTCGAGCACCTTTTTGGCCTCTGCATGCTGCTCGGTATCGCCGAGGTTGGCGTCGGTTGCCTTCGGCGGTAGGGTTGCCCTCGGCGGTACGGTTGCCAATGGGTTGGCAACCGTGCTCGCGGCGGCGGCTCCCAAAATTTGGAGTCCGCCGAGAGCTCGTGGTGAGGTCGTCACCACCTTGCCCTTGTTTGTTTTGGACGGTCCGGCACTTGCCATCTCATCGTTCGTGCAACTAGCACGTGAAGGTCGTTGTGAGGATCACCCTATGACTTAAAGGAGGAATCACCTCCTACAATCTAGCTCTCACGATCGGTAAGGCAATTTCAGTTGAAACTTCTATTTTCCCAGGCCGCCACGTCGACACAAGGTCGTGGGTTTAGAAACTAGTCCTCCTAAGCCGTGACTCACGCCACTTGGTAGCAACTAGGATCTAGGAAAACTGAAATTAACAATACAAGAGAGTAACTAGAAGTGTGAGTAATGCTCACAAAACTAGGCAAAAGAGTAAGAACACAAGCAAGACCAAGGTCAAGAGCAAAAAGACTACTTTTTTCTTGACTTCTTGTCTTTTTGTCTTCTAGTCTTCTTTGGTCTCTTCTTGCGTCTTCTTGGCACGTCTCACGCCCCTTGGCGGCGTCCTTCTTGGGCAGGCGGCGTTGGGGGAGCCGCCAAAAGTCCCCAAGGTGTAGTCCTCCTACTTTTTAGAGCTTCATGAAGCTTTGAGAGTCCCTGGCCTTGGGAAGAAGTGCTGTCCCAATTTCTTGGTTGAAGGAAGGAGGGAGGGACCTTGAAGAGAGGAGAAAACTTGGTGGTTTGGGGGTGGGCACTCCCCACCCCATCCCCTGGAGGTGAGGAGAGGCTGTGGAGAAGAAGCTCCAAAAAATAAAGCACTTCTCTAGCTTCCTAATTCCCTTTACGGCTCTTCAAACGGTGAAGCGTAGATGCCATAGTCCCTTCTGGTGTTTCTGTTGTTGCTTGCAGCTGCCGGTGGCAGTTTATCTATATCGTAGGCGCCATTTCCGTCGAACTCTTGGTCGCGAGGGTCGTCTGGCTCTAATACCACTGTAACGTGTTGTGTCTCCAGCTCCTACTCTGAAGTCGTCGTCGGAGTTCGCATAATGGCGTTCTCAGTCCGCGTCAGGGGTTTACCCCCTTCGCAGGACTGAGGGGCAATCGTCATCAACGACCCAGAGCAGGGAGATTCAAATATTTCAAGTCTCCGGAGGCCCATTTCCGTTTTTAACCAAACCCCTAGTTTTGGGACCCAAACCGGGGTTTTTTACCTCAAACTCGTGTGTTCGCACGAGTTGTTCCGTTTTTTTTATGTCGAAGTTCGTCGAGAACGAACTTCGATTTATGTTTTGCCGTTCTGGCGCGAAATCATCGCGTGCGAGGCACGCTGGCGATTTTGCGCCAGCTTTCTCTCAACCTCGCCCTCGCTCCCCCTATCTTTTGTCCTCGTTTGCTTGTTTTGCAAGGAGGGCAAGGGGGGCGAGGGCACGAGGCCACAAGGCCTCGCCCTCGAGGCCCTCGTGGCCTCTCAGCCGCCGATCGGGCTGAGGCCGCAATCGGCGACTGGTGGCTGGCCGGCCGGTGGCCGGCCGGTCACTGGGCCGGCCGCCGGCCATCCAGGCGGCCGGTAGCGAGCTGGCCGGCAGCCAGCGAAGTTCTGGCCGCCGGCCAACTCTCGCTGATGCGAGGGGTGGTGCGCAACCACCCCTCGCTTCAGCGAGGAGGGAGGGCCGAACCTGCCCTCCCGCTACAGTAATCAATTCGTCGAAAAAACAAATTTGTTCAAAACCGACGACTCCAAAAATAGTTAATATCGAATTTAATAATCAATAGGTTATGCCGAGAAGTTCACATGTGGCTAGTCCATGTGAAGCGGAGCGAAGAGAGTTGAGTTGTTGTAACGGATATAGTAGTCCTAGAGTTATTGACCTCCATATCGATGAATTTATAGCCGGACCAAAGGACTTTACACTAATAATCAAGGGTTTTTTGTGGGTCTTTCGTGATGGGTTATTGCAAAGGCTATCCCCTCAACATAGCATCGACCACTAAGTCAACTTTAACCTGGGTATATCTTGTGGTGAATAGTTGAGGTTACATATTCAATGAGGGAACATGAGCAAACCAATGTGAAATGACATCTGGATAAGTTGATCGGGCAGGACCTCAAACATCCATCCACATTGCTTTTGATTGAATGTGTGTCCTGTAAAATTTTGATTTGCATGGACTAGAGAGCGTTGAAAAAAATAACTATCAAGAACCGCTATCAATAGAGTGTAGCGGTTCTTGATAGTTCAAATAACTATCAACCAATAGAGTGGTTATCACCACTAAGGCGTATCAATCAAGGACATCAAAGAGATAACAGTTTTACTCGCCACATGTACTTCGAGTTCACGGTGATGCCATCTGGTCGCACGAAGATCTCAACAATGTTTTGTGGCATTTTTTAAAATCTTTTAGTCGCATGTTGATGATGATTTCTTTCATCTATGTTGGCAACATCCTAGTGTATAGTTACATGCTAGAGAAAGACAAAGGAAACTTATTAAAATTCCCCAAAGATGCAAACAGAGAAATCATAAGAAGAATATCTCAAAGTATAACTTTGCTCTACATCCAATTTCCTTTATTGGCCACATAATCAACAACGGATGGATCTTCATGGACCCAAAAAGATGGTAGCAGTGACTGATTCGCTGATGTTCGTCAACATTTGGGAAGTCCTTGTACTCTTGGGGTTTTGCAACTACTATCAACAATCCGTAAACTATCACGTCAGAGTGTTAGAACCTGTCACTTCTCTCACTTAGAAAAATACTTGTTGGTGATTGAACGGTAAAGAACTAGAAGCATTCATCTCTCAGAGAAATCTTACGACATCACCACCAATACATGGAGTGCCAGATTCAATGGTGGAGTGTATCATGGCCATCAACACATCTGATCGAGCATCAAATGTAGAGTAGTTTTCTCTCTCCAAGACAATTTTGGTGGAGAGAAATTCACTGCACAGATCCATGAAAACTACAACGGGTGGAGCTAAACTGTACAATGCACAAGAAAGAGGTTGGTAGTCTTACATGCGTTCAGAAGATACTGGTGATTCTTGAATGGAAATGATGTTTTTCCGCACCAACCACCACACCCTAAAACATCTTAATTCTCATTCAAACCTGTAATGCCAGTATAATCAATGGTTGGAGTTCTTGAAGTCATTTGTTTACTATGACATCGACTATAGACATTGAAAGATGAATCCAGTAAATGCTCCAATTCAGTGACAAGAGTTAATGGCCAAGAGTAAAAAACTGCAGATTGCACAAGATCCACACCTCGATTGACTGTTTGCAAGGACTTGCGAGCATTTCATTGGGTACAACACAACCGAATACTGGTTCAAAGTGTTTTACTAGCAATGACGACTCACAGACCAAGTTGTCACGTCTATGATGAAAGCGCTTTGAATAATGACATTAGAAGAGTTCCATGACAATGAGTAACGTGCAAAAAAATTCAAGGAAAAGATAATCAAGACGTTTGCAAAGTTCTATTGGTCATAAAGATGTAAACTCATTTTGTAAAAAATGAGAAGATGTTTGATATGTGCCCACACCATAGGTCGAGACAGCATAAATCCTTGGATTTTCTGTCACCGCTAGTGTTAAATAAGAAGTAACATCTATGAATCTTCATGGAATTAGTGAGGGGATTTTCACACCAAAAGAGTTTTACACACTTCTTGTGGTGATTGAAAGGTCCTCCAAAATTTCAGACTCCATCACGAAAAAAATGATGGACTTCACCAAGGGAAAAGCGCTGCTGTTCTACAACAACATCGTTATCTACATGGTATTAATTCCTCCATCTTGAATCTCCAAATGGGAGGTTCACCAGCAGGTTTTGGTGGGAGCTGATGACTCACTACTGTAGTTGGATTCATCTACAGAAAACCTTCCATCCTCAAACTGATAGGAAAACGGAGAGAACCAATCAGACTCTCAAACAACTACTCTGAAATCTATGCAAGTCACATAGCACTGAGTGTGTGGTCAAGCTACCATCCGTCAAGTGCATACATAACTCCGCAACCTCCAAAGTAGCAGGAAGAATTCCTTTCAAAGTATTTCACGAAAAACTCCGTGCAACATTGGCAGGTTTGTAGAGTTGAAGTAAAATACTCATCATAGAAATCTTACAATGGGACTTTCATGGCATCTGGGATGATACATGTTAGACGCTCGTGAAGAACGTGATCGCACAAGACAATAACTAAAGTTTTTGGGCCCCTTCACCATTGCAAAAATGTGGATGCTTGTTATTGCCAAGATTTTGTTGCCTGAAAGTATGGCCATCCACCCTGGTTTCCACCTCACATAACACAAACTATACCAGGAACCCAGTGATCACTTCCCTGGTAGAGAAGTGCCTCTGCCATTACTTGTGGAAGTGGAAGAAAACACAGAGTACAAAGTTTAAGAAATATTTGGAATCCAACAACGAGGAAAACTCACAGTGCATTTCTCAAGTTTCAGGACCAGGACACAACAATTGGGATCCCTGCAACAACATGTGAGACGTAAATGATCAAATTGACAGCCATTTCAGCTGGCACCAACCCACGTCTTGTGACAGACATGGATGTCTCAACTATTATTAAGGAATTTTTTTGTCCCTGGTGTGCCCAAGTGCCTAAAATCCGCAAGTACTCATTTCTGTCATTATACTTGTGGTCCGCCATGCGTCATGTTCTAGAATTTCGGACAATTGCCTCAACTTGTCATGTTCCATTCTAGAAGGTTTTGAAAGGTTTGACCATTCTCCACAAGGGTGAATAGAACTATCAACATCTACATAGATTTTTTCATTTTGTTTGGTTAACTAATTGATAGCAATTAATGAAGATATGCTCAGAACTTGTTGACCTATCAGTGTAGTTGTTTGAAGCGGCCATCTGCAATATGACTTTGCACATGTCGCTAAACTTGAGAGTCCAAACCTCAAGTGTGCCTCAGTACTCAAGTGTCTCGTTTCCCCCAAATTTTTGTTGCCATTTAGGTTTTTCTTGGTATGGCAATCTATCTCATGACTCGTTGTACTTGTTTGCTTTAATTATTTCACATATGCTTCGTTCACTTTTCTTACCAAAATTTTGGTATGGCTTCAACTCTCACTGAAATATCTTATATTATTATGCATTACAAAAAAGGGATTCATATCTTTTGTGATGTTCATGTTGTGAGTGTTAGTGTGAGACAAGTGATTTGGGCAACTGGGGTTGATGCTGGAAAGCAAATGCCTCTTGATTTTCCCCTCCCAATGAACACTGTGAACAATGTGAGCTTCACAAGGTGAGTGAACGCTCACTATGATCCCGCTTGGATATGAAAAACATGAACTTTCATATGTGTGCGGCTCACGTTTTTTGGCACATGAAAATCTCTAAGAAGGTACAGGTTGCTGCCACATTTGTGTCCACTTACTATGAGTCATCCACCTTTACGGTCTCCTCATTGTTGTTATCCCCTTATAGTGTCTGCCTATTTTTTCTGTTTCCCTACTAACACGGCACCATAGGATAATGTGGATTAAGGTGTAGGTTGGTTGCAAGACCATGGAGAATTAGGAAACTACATACACAATTAGGGTGAAGCTGTAGCTACTTCCAATAACGATGATTCTTATGTTCCTTCGTTACCGCCACCATTCCTCTGGGAGTTGCCTCTCCTCCTTCTATAGCTACTTCCACACCTTTAGCAATTCCTTAATTTTCTCTAGCAAGTGCGCACATAGAAGGGAGGATGCTATCTATTCATTCTACATCGGGAAGAGGAAGGTTCTGGATGAATCTGTCAATATGTCATCACCTACAATACACGTCTGTAGTATCATGTTTCACATTTAGGAGCCAGCAATAGGAGCTACAATCAAGTTAGGTTGTAACAACTAAAAAAGATAAGAGGAAGCTATGGGAAGTGATGGGGGCCAATTCAATGCAAGAAACTACAATGACGAAGACCAAGAAATTTACAAAGCACTGACATGAAGTTTAGCGTCATACATCACAATGTCAAAGGTACTCTCCTCACCTTCACCTTCAACCACTGGGCAAAGAATGAGAAAGCCTGCAACTTGACTTGGTCTATCACTTTGTGTATTTTTTTTGGTCATGTGTTTCTGACATGAAATTAGTGTAAAGGTGAAGTGGATATGCTACAAATGCTTGATACATTGCGCCATTCACATGCATCTTGTCCCCAAAGTAGCTTATGCATAGCTATCCTGACCTCAATGCTCACTTTATTTCTCAATTGTGTACCTCTCAGGCAAAGATTTGTGACATTTTATCATGTGCGTGCTGAAGAAAATGTAGAGGTTCTCTAGACTGAATGGGGCACATACTCCACTTGTAAGGGCCTCCCTAAGCTAGACAGTACGAATCTCCTCAAGGAGGAGACATACGACCAGTTCTATGACGGAAGGGTTTTGATCTAGGGGGCATGATCTAGAGCCTAGAATCCATTTTTTTCAGTCTTTTCCTTCTAACGGTAGGCCATGCAACTTGCAAGAGAACTGCTCTTTTGAGAAGGGTTGATTGAATGGATGGTGTAGGAGGAGCCCATGGCAAGATGGGCGTTACTACCACGGGTGCAACGACAGTCTCTGAAGAAGAATGGTGTAATTGAGGCAGTTCAATTACATTTGGCTAGGGAAACTTGTGTTTCTTTCTACCCATGACATCCTTGTGTAAATTCTTCCAAAATGGCCACACGTGGTTGTACGAGTACTGAGGGAGGAGAAGGGGAAGGTGTAAAAAAGGATAAGGGAAGGCAAATTCCATGGCTAATAGTAGTGGCATTTAGGTCCACGAATTCAATTGTGTGCTGGGAGGGGACAAAACGTTATCCAGAGGGTACTAATCTTCTTATGGACTAGGAGAAGATAATGCAAAAGTTCCATGTTGCACATACACAGCACGCGTCTCCCTCACCTGCCATTGTGCTCTCTTCCTTAGTACTCTCTTCTACCATGCTCATGATTCATTCCTCACCATTGCCTGTTGCGTATTCACCATCTATCACATGTGAATTTTGAGATCACACCGCCGCAAAGGTTCAGTAGCTGTCTCCTCAACTCGCACTCCAAGGAGGTGCGAGTGCCATACCTGACTTGAAAGGTCTACCAAAACCTGTTTTGATTTCATGGTGTTGCATGGAAATGCGTATGGGGAGAATTTTTGTGGCTTGATTCACACAAACAAGGGCGGCCCTTTCATAGTATATTGGGTTGATGACTCATCAGCACACGTACTTTGTTGATATCATTGTTCAACAATGGAACATCCTCCACAATTATCAGCATCAATTATGGATTGCTCATTTATGATGAAAGAGATTGAAAGGAATCCCACTCATATCATTTGCTCACAACATAAGTCTTTTTCATGCTTGTGATAATTCTTGTTTGGTTTGGTATTCTTTTAATCATCTCTATGTGACCAGTATTAAGTTGAGCCTCCTCCATGCTCTCACCAAGATGGGCATTGTTGTCAACCATGCTAGAGATGATCCTCTCATCCATGCACATGAAACTCAAATTATTTTACGTCACCATGGCCGATTCCACACTTACTCTACAAATATATCCCTTGCCTTCTCACCATCTGATCCTATAGTGCGTGTCTTTATGATCTTTCTGCATTTTTTGGTGAGCATCTAGACCTTCTTCATAAGGGCCTCTATCATGTGCAAGTGTTAGCCAGTGATCAGCTACATTCCCATCCGTTCATTTTTTTTCAAGAAGTGATATATGACTGATTTCCTTTTGTTTTAAAGATCTTTCATTGATGTAACCCTAAATCTTCCTCCAATGCATTGTATCCTTGGAGCTGGTTCACTCCAACATCATCAGACCCATCCGAATCAAGTTGAGGCAGGATGCAACCACTATGCTCTCTCTCTTGCGAATGACTTCATGCCGATGTGTTGGGCCTATCACCCTTGTGAGAAAGCAATGTTTCCCTAGTGCTTTGCATGTTTCTATGTGGCTGGTCATGGCAGAGGGCTTGTCCTTTCAGGTCCTCAAGACTTCCACTCGGTTCTTGCAAGGACGTACCAAGTGCATTAGGGGGAAGAAGATGGTCTTCTTTAGAATGTTATGACATCATTTCTTGCTTGGTATCAGAGCCACTATGAATCAGGTGGAGCAGACTTAGCAGCAGCAGCAATGCACAGGTGCGAGCCAACGTTGGCGGATCTCCATATGCCCTTGTTCAGGGAAAAATCTGCCGTAATGTTTTTGGAAAAGTTACCTTTGTCTTGTGGTGGTTTCATAGTTCTCATGTCGTGGGGAAAATGTTAATGAATGTTTTTTGTGGCATCGACCCCACGGCAAAGATAGCATAGGTGGTCATGCGGCTAATGTTGGTAGCATGATTCCTGCTGCGGAGCCGATGCATGTCAGTATGGCACCGACACACCACATGGAAGTGTCCGTGCTGCTTTTCTGCTTAACCCTTCGAATTCAACCTCCTGCTCCCTCCTTCTCTTGTGGCTTTCCCCTTGAGCCAGGTGCTTCCATGTCAGCTAAATAGGGCGTAGAATATGGGACTGAAGACCAGGGGGAAAAGGAAGGGGACCAGAGAATGGAGTGCGTGCTCGTGAGCACACTACCAGACGACAGAGTTGCAGCCATTACCACCCACACAAACACAGTGTGGCAGCTACAGCAACAATAGTGGCAGTAGCCTCCAGTAGCAGCAATAGTAGTGACAAAGTAGCAACATTAGTAGTTAAGGCTGCACACGGATCCTGGGATCCGTGGAAAGTACCCACAGATACCGGATCCAGATTCGGATTCGCGGTTCTGGATCCAAGTTCCAAGATCCGTCTTGTATCCCCAGATCCAAACGGATCCTTCGGGAGGGGGGGGTGGGGGAGGGAAGGAAAACCGTGCGACAAGGCATACTCATGTCTCCCTTGGAACCGTGGAACTCGCACTTTTGAACTTAAACATTCAAATTTTGCAATTCGCCTGTGAACCCGGACTTGGCGCGAACAATCTCCGAACTTGTAGTTGACATGTTTGAGAGCTGTGGAAATGTCAAACCTGTCTGTTCTATTCCACGCTAGAATGACATGTCGTTTTTCTATTGGTCTGCTATCCTACAACTTTCACCAGACCTAGCACTTCCATCTAAAAAACATCGGTGACTCTCTAATCCACCCATCGATGCAAACGTGGACCATCTCATCTGAAATCTACGGCTTCATGTAGATAGGTCCACATACATCATCCGAGGCTACACAGGAGGTACCATCACCCGTGGCGTACCTCGGTCGACGTTGTCCTCAGTCAGAGACTAACAGTAGTTTCCGTTGTTACTATTCTTGTTAGTTCGTCTCCATTGCACCCGACGCTTGTCACCATGGAAGATACCGACACCACCCCACCCGAGGACCCGCAGCACCTCCATGAGGAGGACGAGAACAAAGATGGGGACGACGAGGAAGACGCTGCTGTTGGAGATAAGCGCAAGCGTCGTGGCAATGACTCTTCCATATGGGGCTCGTTCAAGAAGTTGGGCAACGGCCGCACCATGTGTTTGCATCGCACCAAGAATCTGGCCGAGCCTGTCACTCTCTCCACCAAGAATGGCACTATCGGGGCCCTGTGGAAACACATGAGCTTCATCCACAGGGAGAAGTGGCGCCACCTGAAGGCCTTGGTTGCAACCGCGAAGCTCTAAGAAACCAAAAACGTAGTGGCAACAGCTCATGGTGGTGCACCGGCCTCGGGAGAATATCCCGAGGATGCACCCTTGCCCGTGGAGTCGTCAGCATTGGCTATGTCTTCAACCGAAAGTTTTTCCACAGCCTTCAATAGAAACATGTCGTGGACAAGAACCTTTCATTCTTGTCCATGGAGAGTTTCTGGCTCGCGCGAGCCTTTGCCCACTACAACCTTGCGGCAGTAGTTCCTGGCGGCATGACGATTGCGCGCAGCATCAAGATTGGCACCCAAGCCTACAACGAGCATATGAAGAAGAAGCTGCTGGAGGTGAATTCCGCCATCTCCTTCACCAACAACAAGTGGAAGGCGGACAACAACGTGAAATATCTGGGAGTCACCGCGCACTGGGTTGACGAGGGCTACAACGTGCATGCCATGGCCCTTGCCTTCCTCGCAATCAAGGGTGGCGCCATAGCCGAGAACATCTTCACGCTACTGAAGACATCTTTGCACTAGTGGTCCTTGTGGGACCGGCTTTTTTGCATCACCATGGACAACGAGTCCACCAATGATTCCCTTCTGGACAACGTCATGGTAGCTAGCAACGACAGCTTCGACAAGGTTGGACATATCTGTTTCCTTGGTCATGTTATGAACCTGGCCATCGGCCACCTGCTGAAGTACCCTCGAGTGATGCAGATCATCCTGCAGGTTCGCGCCATTGTAGTCCTGGTCACGCGCACTCCAACCCACGAGGAGTCCTTGGAGGCAGCCGTTGAAGCAGCGGGGCTCCGGTACAAGTCTCTCCACCTAGACACGGTGACCCGGTGGAATAGTGCCCTTGCCATGAGTGAGCGTGTCATTGCGGTCTAAATTATGCTTGACACGTGGTTGGACGACTATGGCATAGATGGCGCACACCTAAAGCCGATGTTTAAAGACTGGGAGCTCATCGCCATGGTGACGGTCATTCTGAAGCCCTACAAGGGCTTCAGGGAGGACATCTCGGGCTTCTCATGTTTCACCCTATCGCTGGTCATCCCATTTTACTCATCTCCGTTTGACAAGATGCAGGCTTGCATTGTGAAGGTTGTGACTGTAGAGCAGAAGAGTAAGCGGCGTGGAGCTGCGGGCCAGCTGGACTGCGAGGAGCAGCTGCTCCTGTAGTTGAAGCCAAGCATGGCGGCTAGCATTGCCAAGCTGGACAATTATGCCAAGCTATGTACCGAGCGCCACGTGTTGGCGACAGCACTCGATCCACGTTTCAGGTTGCATTTTTACGCCAACGTACATCCAAAGATCGGCGTTACATCACCTGCTGAGCTACAGGTCAAATTCGTGGAGCTGTTGAGGCCCTACAACGAGCGCGTGCAGCTGTGCTAGGCTGACGACAAGGCTGCAACACAGATTTGCACGACCAACGTCATCACTTTGGCAATAAGAAAATCGGACGTCCCCGGGCAACGCAGTCAGCGAGTGCATCTGCCTCAAACATGTCAACACTTACTCCGGGTTTGTTACATAGCTTTGGTTGTCCTTACATGATTTCAGTTCAATTTAGTCAAGGCCTCTTCACATCATCTTTTGTGTTTTATGTGTCTCGCAATGGCAACGCCAGTGGCGGCAGGAATGCCACCAACGTATCCACGCCAAAGCTCAAGGCTCCAAACTGAGGGAGACGTTGTGGAGGTTGCTCTAGAAGACGCGGGCGCCGACATGTTTGCAGGATCAGAGGCCTCCGCATAGGCTCAGACTACTCCCTCCACTCTAGAGGTAGAGGTGGACAATTGGGCTAAGGACAAGAAGAAAGCATGGAAGTGCAAAATCCTATACTGCCTGCGCAAGTACAAGACAAAGTACCCCACTTTCCACCTCGCTGCCGTTGACCACCTTGCAACCCCGGCAACCAGTACTCCATTGGAGTGTCTATTATCTCTTGGACGCCACATCATTACTGACTTTCGTGAGTCGCTCGTCGACCTCACAGTGGAGAACCTGATGCTCTTGAAGTCATGGATCAACGACCCTACTTTACTCAACTTCCCGGTTGCACCGACTGGGGAGGTTGCCCCGGAGTTAGAGGTCGGAGAAGCTTGGGTCAATGAATGTCGTCGTGCAGGTCCTGCTTTTGAGGAGTTGCCGAAAGAAGAAGAGGGTGGAGATGAGGGGGCAAAAGATGGTGTAGAGGATGGTGTAGGAGATGGTGCAGATGGGGTTACAGATAGGGTGAGGAGGGTTAGGGAGCATGAAGGGGCGATTGGATAGACTTGGGCTTACGATTAGAGATGACATGTAAGTCACTGTTTGTGAACAATGGAATATGCAGTGTGTGTGCCATTCCATGTTTCTTCATGTAGTACCTCGCTTAGGTTGACTTGTATGTGATTGTTCTTGACAATGTTTCCACATAGTCAATTTCACATAATGGATGTTGCACTAACAAGTGTTGAAAAACACATGAAAAACATTGGATCCGTTTCATGGAACCAAATATCCAGATCCAGGATCCGTGAATCCACGAATCCGCAAATGCCATGATCCGTCACCCCGGTTCCGTATCTAGTCTGTGGATCCGTCTTGCGGATTCGGATCCATCTCAAGATCCGCAGATAGGAACCTTGTGCAGCCTTATTAACAGCATACAAAAATAGCTATCACATTGTGAATTAGCAACTGTAGCATGCAAGAGCAACACCAGCAGGAGCAACCAAAAAACGATGGTAATAGTAGCGGTAGCAATAATACCAGGAATAGCATTCAACAACCACCTCAATATCGCAAAACAACAGCAATAGCAACAACAAGTTTACGTGCAATAGCTGGGTAGTAGCAATTTGTGTCGGTAGCAGCAGGAACGGTGGCGATTACAATAATGGCATCAGCATCTCTACAACCATAGGAGCAGTGACAGTGGGAGTGAATTGTGTTGCCACGGAGCAAGCCAAGGAAATCATTCAGAAATAGCACAAGATTTTCTTAAGTTTTGACCATCCTCGTCATTGCAAGGCTGGAGGGGCTGCTGGCTACTTATCACCAAACGAAGGAAATTAATGATGATGGGTATTTTAGTAAAGTCCCTTCATAAGACACCGTCATACAAGTGGGATCTTCCATTGAAAAACATGTCACTTCCTTCTCCACATTTGAAATCCTTGAGGAACGCAGTTGGTTCCATTTTTTTAAGCTTCCACTAACCACCAAACAATATGCAGTAGGAGGCACAGTGGTGGCGGCATCGTGTGTTGCCCACGACCATGGCTAGACCAGGCACCGCTCATGTGACATAGTCCATGTAGCTAGCGCGACATTGCGAGTTAACCCTATCACTCCTCCGCAAGAGTAGGTTGACAATGTGCACAAACTCTTGGCTACCTTGTAGTTTGCTAAGACGACCATCTCCACTCAACCGATTTTCCTTGGCCAACCTGGCCCCACAATCTATTTCACAACATAGAAATTAGCATAAAAATAGCAGCAAAAACAACGTCAGTAGTAGTAGTCCATCTCCATTTTCTTAGAGTCTCACGGGCATGTGGCAGGCACCCATCGTAGGCTTATGGATTTTGAGATGCCCCCACCCTGGTTCAAGATGGGACATTTTGTTTATGAGGAAGTGTTGTTTTGCTTATGGATGTATGATGAGGAACTCTGGCCCTATTACACCCTGCAATGCATCTCCTTTATCACCAAGCAATCAAAAAACACAATCCGTGTAGCTAGGGACCTCATCTTTTCCAGGTCAAAGTTGGATCAGACCGACCTCGAGCCCTTCATTTGCAGTGCCACTGTTGGCACTGTCCCGAACCCTCATTAGGTGTGGAGCACCCTCATCCCTCCTTATCACACCTCTGGCCAAATTGCCATCAGCCGCCATCTCAAGGAATCCAAGGAGCTCCAGATGAGCGACTCCTCCAACTATTGGCACTGTGCAAAGGACCTCTTATGTCGGGTCTACAAGGCTGGTATTCCTTTGTTGGCTACCCTCCTCACCATGAAAGACGATGCTACCTTGACAACTCCAAGATCCTCATTGACTTTGACCTCGACAATTTGGAGGTCGTGGCTTCCTAGGGCACACGGATGTCCCTCGGTATTTATGTGGTTCTTAATGAGGAGAAGGCAATGAAGGAAGCCCCGGTATAGCGAGTAGACACATCAGCATTGGTAATAATCAGTACCACCACTTCTATGCCTTTACCATCCGGAGCCCCTGATACCGGCGGAGCCAAGCACGATACAGGCCACCCTAGAGTGGGGTGTAGGAAGAAGAAGAAGGAGAAAGCCGGCAACCTTTCGGTAGAAGCACCTCTATTGGCAGCTTCCTCACCTACCACCTCACTCAACAATGGTAAGCCCGATCATGGCAATGACTAGGAATAGAGCATTGGCACTATCTTGAATGTTCATGGGAATGGCTTCTCCTTGTCAAAGTGGAAATCTGAGGTTTGTCTCAATAACAATGACCTTCTTGAGCTGGTCAAGGGTAGAGAAATAGCCCCTCCGGGTATTGTCATGCTAGAGGAAGTGGAGAAGTACAATAAGTACAACAAGAAGGTGTTTTCTTTTGTGGTATTGGTGCTGGCTCTGGTGCAGCATGCATACATTCAAGGATGTACGAACACTATAGAGGCTTGGAGGAAACTATGTAGTAGCTGCCATTCAAGAGTCCTTGCAAACAAGCTCTTTCTCTTCAACAGGCTTGTCATCCTCCGGACTGAAGAAGGTGATGGCATCATGGGGGTCATGCAGCAGATTGAGTCTCTTACTTCTAAGTATTTAGCCACCAGGTGGAAGGTAAATCCTCACCTGCAATAGTGGGTCGACCCTAGTAGGGCGTCCGCGGACCTGGGAGGGTATACAGTCCTACAAATTCTAGCACCCTGATTGGTGGATACGTCAAAAAATGACCGATCCACCAATCACGATTTCTTACGGCACAAACACACAAAAGTAAGAAAACAAAGGGTTACTATGTAACCCAACAATACACAAAATGCCTTTCCTGGTCGGTTCAATGCTATGTCCTACAGAAACCGTCTGACCTGGCGCGCGGCAACTCTCGCCCTCGCTATCGAGAGCCGCGAAGTAGGAAGCGATTTTTGCATTAAAATCCTGTTCGCGAGGGCGCCGGAATTGTAAATACGCGTGCCGCATAGATAGTGCAGCGCGCGGGCTATGCGAAAGGCTAATGGACGCGGGAGTCGGGCCCCAGATGAAAGAGTCCGTATCAGGATGCGATCAGCTGTCTGTAATGGAACGAGGCGCAGAAATGCTCGCTCGCTCACACGTGGGAACGCACGCACCGAATCGCGCGACCCAGCAGCAGCAGGAGCAGCAGCACCACTAGCACCGGGAGGATGAGATGCGACTGGAGCAGCGGTAGAAACAGCAACGCCGGCAGCAGCTGCAGAACCAACTGCAGCAGCATGAGCAGCACCATTATCAAAGACCAAAACACCACAACCGCCGGCACCACCACCACCACCACCACCACCACCACCACCACCACCACCACCGCCGCCGCCGCCGCCGCCGCCACCACCAGTACCATTTTAGCACAAGATCCTGCAGCTGCAGCCGCAACAGAAGTCGCAGCAGAAGCAGAAGCAGAAGCAGAAGCAGCAGCAGCAGCAGCAGCAGCAGCAGCAGCAGCAGCAGCAGCAGCAGCAGCAGCAGCAGCAGCAGCAGCAGCAGCAGCAGCACCACCACCACCACCACCAGCAGCGGCAGCAGCAGCAGCAGCAGCACCACCACCACCACCACCACCGCCGCCGCCGCCGCCGCCGCCACCACCAGTACCATTTTAGCACAAGATCCTGCAGCTGCAGCCGCAACAGAAGTCGCAGCAGAAGCAGAAGCAGAAGCAGCAGCAGCAGCAGCAGCAGCAGCAGCAGCAGCAGCAGCAGCAGCAGCAGCAGCAGCAGCAGCAGCAGCAGCAGCAGCAGCACCACCACCACCACCACCAGCAGCGGCAGCAGCAGCAGCAGCAGCAGCAGCAGCAGAAGTAGCAGAAGCTTTTTCGCCACTTTGTGACTTGTCGCAGTGTTTGCAGTTCGGTGCTTCTTGCCAACCCTCCCGAGTAACCATTGGCTCGCTTGTGGAGGCGAAGAGACCTGATGTTGTGATGTGAAGAGAGCTTAAGTTGTGATCCGAAGAGAGCTGAAGTTGTGATGCGGAAGCTATGGACACGGTGTCGTTCCCTCTGAAGTTTTGAAAAGAATCGCAGAAAGCAATGCTCTGCTCACAGCATCCCTTGGGGCTGTTGGAGCGCAAGGCGCGTGCTTCATGCGCACCCGGCACGCATGGCTGCACGTATGTTTGCATGCACGCATGCATGCACTCATAGCAGAAAAGAGAGCCGCTGCAACCTGCTGCAGCTTCCTGGAGATCGCGGAATGCCTTCTGGAGGTCTCCTAGAATTCTTCTGAACACTCCGGAAATTTCCCTGAAGTCTCTTGACAGCTCTGGAAAGCCAAGAGTAGTCGTTCGATTCGAATGCGATGTGACAAGAACAGGAGGAAAAAGATATTCCTATCTCCATGTTCCCTTAAAGCATCTTCTTCAAGCGCAGCAGGCATGGCACAAAGGGAGCTGCCGCAACGCTTTGTTTTCTGGCTTCGCTGCAGATCCCCCTTCCTCACCAACCCGCACTCGTCCTCCTCCTCTTTCTCCTCCTCTATTTTTTGCCTGCTTTCAGCATGGCCAGGGAATCTCAATGTGGAAACTCCTCTCTCCCCCACCTCCCCCACCCCCCCCACCAACCCCACCTCTCCCACCAACCCCACCTCCCCCACAGCCAGTGGGGACCAGGGGTGTGGGCTTTCGTTTCCGCTGCCGATGCCTTGCAGCAGCCCTTCTTCGTCTCCTTCCCTCCCTCAGCCTCCTCCCTCTCCTCCGTACTGGGCTGGAAAATTCCGAAGATCAGGAGTTCACTTGAGCGCATTTGAAGACACGCTTGCACCTCAACAGGCGCGAGCATTTCCGCAAAAGCTTCAGTCCCTGCATGTGATGGCACTCCACGACTTTGTGCACGCACCCCATGTGCACCAGTGCATGGCCTCTGGTCACTCTCTTGGACTCCGTTTCAGACTCACAGAATTCAGCAGCAACGCTACCAGTCATAGCCATGGGGGCAGTATTAATGCAAGCATGGCCAGGTCTAGCATCGGGAGCAGCAGCAGCAGGAGCAGCAGCAGTAGCACCAGCAGAAGCAACAGCAGCATCTGCATAACGAGCATCAACAGCTGCAGCAGCAGCCGCAGCAGCAGTAGCGCTGTCCTCTGTCCCCGAGAAAGTGACGGAGGCGGGGATAGTCCTTTGAGCTGCAATCCAGCGCACCGCAGCGTCCCTTCTGCTTCATCACACGAATCCCCATGGCACCTCCTCCCTCCTGTCACTTCCGCCCTCGGCTTCAGAGAGGAGGATGATGGTGAGTCGGCTGGAATTTTTTGACCAATCCGTCTGCCGTTGTCATTGCAGAACACAGCACCAGAGAAAGGATGGTGACAACGACCACAATATCTGCGACAAAGACGACGACGACGACGGCAGCGACGAAGATGAGGAAGATAGCAATGATGAAGACAATGGCAGCGACGAGGATGACGACGACGACGACGAAGATAACGAGGATGGCGATGGCGACGAGGATGACGACGACGGTGACAACGACGACGACGACGATGATGACAACGACGACGACGACGACGGCGACGACGATGACGACGAGGACGACGACGACGATGGCAACGACAACGTGGACAACGCCAACGATGACGACCATGACGACGGCGACAACGACGACGACGATGACGACGACGAGGATGATGACAAAGAAGACGTTGAGGATATGACTACAACAACAGAGGTAGTGGCGGCAGCACTATCGACCCTCCGACAGGGTTGGAGGCAGCATTGGCAGTGGCGACAGCGGAAGCAGCGGCGGTGGGGACGGTGGCGTTGGCAGTGGCGGCGGTGGCAACGATGGCAGTGGCGGTGGCGGCGGCGACAGTGGCAGCGGCAGCAGCGGCGGCGGCAGTGGTATCGGTGGCCGCGATGATGATGATGACGACGACGACGACGACGATGATGATGATGATGATGATGATGATGATGATGATGATGATGATGATGATGATGATGATGATGATGATGATGATGATGATGGTGATGATGATGATGAGTACTGTGCTGGATCCGATTCTGGTGGTTTGGCAGGTCGCAGAGGTGATGGCAAAGGGGAAAGAGGAAGAGACGAGCTGGCGGCGATTGCGTGGATCCAGCGCTGCTTCCCAGATGCTTCCAGGATCTTTCTTCACAAGCTGTTCAGGAAGCGACAGGTGTGCAATCTCAGAAGCCCAAAGGCAGGGAAGACACTCTCATGGGTCATGGAGTGATGTCATGTGGTCGTGGATGAAGCCACAAGTGCCATACTTTTCAGCCGTGATTGCTACTGCGAACAATTTGTTCATTCTAGCAAGTTCTATGTTACAATGCGGCACTTACCCTTTGGAGTATCCTTGGCCTGTCTGTTGCAATCCATGCTGCAACGTACGCTGTCCAGAGGCTGGCAGCGCGTGGAACAGCATAGCATAAGTCTGGGCGAGCTGTGCTCTTGAGTGTCCAAGATCTAGACTTGAATTCATTAACTCCTCTTGTTGTTGGTCTCAGATCTGGCTTCACTCGAGGTTTTTCTGTGTGTGTGTGTGTGTGTGTGTGTGTGTGTGTGTGTGTGTGTGTGTGTGTGTGTGTGTGTGTGTGTGTGTGTGTGTGTGTGTGTGTGTGTGTGTGT
>SZWC01006475.1:0-31901 GCA_023375785.1 Penium margaritaceum
GGCTGGGGGGGGGGGGGACAATGCATGCTGCTTGGGTTGCTGTGACGGCTGCAGCTGGTGCACCATGAAGGACGTCATTTTCTCCTCTAGCTCTTGCCACATGTAGCAAGTGCTCAGTGGCCCAGGACAACAGCAAGCCTCTGTTACCCATCTCCTGAAGACTTTTCAGGTTGAAGTTGTCCAAGGCTTTTATGTACTTGCGCCCAGCGCCGATCCGGATGGTGTTAAACGCCATGAGTTGCCCCGGCCCATTCTTCCTAAGGGCTCTGTACAGCCGCATTGCCCATCGGCAGTAGTTGGCCGGTGTCACATGTGCACACTGACGAGGAGAGTTGACGTCCGAGAGGTGTTGTGATGTTTTTGCCATGGTTGC
Source organism: Penium margaritaceum (assembly GCA_023375785.1). Classification (NCBI taxonomy): domain Eukaryota; kingdom Viridiplantae; phylum Streptophyta; class Zygnematophyceae; order Desmidiales; family Peniaceae; genus Penium; species Penium margaritaceum. The sequence continues at coordinate 374 of SZWC01006475.1, forward strand.
GCCTTCAACGAGGGTGGTTGCTACCTTCTAGGCAGCGTGGGGGTCTGCCCCAGTGTTGGTGTGGGGACCACCAAGAAAGGGTTTGAAGTCGAGGGTGTACTCCTCTGAGAAAGCCTCAAGGAGATGGTAGACAGCTCGAATGGCAGTTGTTGTCGGTTTGGGGTCCATAGTCTGATACGGACTGGTGTACTACGGGCTCCTCGCTTACTGCTCACATGCGGAACTGTGGCTCCCAGGCGGTGTTGCTATCCTCGTACTAGTAGGCGGAAGGGTCGGTCTTGAACCACTTGGGAGGCTTCGCCGTCAGCAGGGTTGCCGGGACAGCTTGCTTGAGCGAAAGAGACAGGGGATCTTCCAGCAGTCCAAGGCTCAGGCGGACTAGCTGGTCCTGTAGGGAGGCTAGGTCTGTGATGATCCTTAGCGTAAGCTTGGACCTGCGCGGCTGATTGGTGCTGATCGGGGGGGCCGAGTGGGTCCGACGACATTTTTCCAGCTATACAAGATGCCTTCCTCGTCACTATTGTCTGAGTCCGACTCGGGAAGGTTGTCGGACGGCTCAGCATCAAATGCTCCTAGAGCTGCATTGACGTCAGCTGCAACCGCACTCTCAACTTCCATCTTGCCCTTGCCCACAACATTGTGGGATAGCTGTTTCTGTTGCTGCTGCTCCTGTTGTTGTTGCTTCTGCTACTGCTGTTGCTGCTACTGTTGTCGCTCCTTTTGCTGTTGGTGGGGCTGCTGCTTCTGCTGTTGTGGCTGGACTGCATCATGAAACAGCTTGAACAGATCAGCCATCTATTTGGCCATCTGTTCAATGAGTTGAGCCTTCTGGTCATGCAGCTCACGCAGGCCACGTGCCAACGAGCTCGGAATAGACGCGGATTTGTCCCGCCTCACCACCGGTGTGCCAGCAACCCCACCAGAGGGAGTACCGCCAATATCTGTAGTGGAGCTGGTACTGCTTACTCCGGCAGGTACGTCCTTGGGCATGGAGCCTGGTGGAGTACCACAAGCGTGTTTTGCTACCGCTGCTACTGCTGTTGGGTGACAGCCGCTGGTGAAAACATTTGGCAGCATTTAACCTGCACCAGTAGGCGTGGGATCAAGTTTGAAGCATTTTTCATCCTTGAAACCACCATTAGACCTCCCTCAACGCTGCCAAAAAAATTGGGCAGCGTTTCCCTCACCCCAATGAGCGTGGAATATCTGGGAGAGGCGTTTTTCAGCTTGGAAATTGTCGACAGACCCCCTGTCCCTCCATGCTGCCGAAAACGTTTGGCAGCATTTTTCCCGCCCGAATGGGCATGGGAAATAATGGAGAGGCAGTTGGGAATAACTGTTTGTACCTGAACCACTCCCACCCAGCCCAGGAGTAGATGGGAGCCCAGCCAGCAAGGGTAGGGGAATACCAGAGATCAGATCTGAGTGCCGTTGCCGCTGCCGCTGCTGCTGCTGCTGCTTCTACTGGTGCTGCTACTACTGCAGTGGTGGGTCCTCCCAGGGCCTGACGCTGCTGCTGTGAGGCGATGGCTCTTGCCGTTAGGTCTGGCTGCTGCTGCAGCCAAATACTGTTGCCCCGCTACAGCTGCTGCCCACTGCTGTAGCTGTTGGCTGCTGCTGCTTCCACTGCTGCAAGCTACTATTAATGTTGCTTTGTGCAGCAGTTGTCAGGACAGCGGCAGCTGCTGTGCATTCATGCAGCCTATGGCTGCTATTGCTTCTCATTGCTGCATGCCTTCGCCGCTGTAGCTGCTACTACACGCAACTGCTGCCGGTGCTGCGGCTGCGCAGCTTTCACGATGGCTGCGCAGAAGTCATTGCGACTGCTGCCCAATGCCGCAGCCGCTAGGTATGGCTGCCGCCCGCTGCTGTGCTGCTCCGCTGCTGCAGCTGCTGCTCTGCACAGCCACCTCTACGGTTGCTGCTTCTGCTCCGCTGTGGCAACTGCTGAAGGATTTGCATCTGAAGCCTTAATAGAAGCAGCTTCAGCATGAGCACCCTGTGGCACCAGCAGCCGCAGGAACATAAGTTGCAGAAGCAGTCACGGTTGATATAGCAGTGGCTGCGGCTGCAGCTGTGGTGACTACAGGGACAAGTGCAGAAGCAGCCATGGTCGTGAATGCACACACGATTGTCTGAAAATGTAAGAGGCAGGGTACAAATTAAGTAGTGTATTAAAAAGCGGCGTAGAACTGAATTCTGGAATGGAATATCTTTTGGCTTGAGCTTTGTTGGATACAAAGCAATGATGGCTCCTTGAGATGATTGGGAAAATGATAGCAAGGACCGGAAGCGAATGCAAAAGTGACAAGACAATCGATTGACAAGCTAAATGATAGAGATGATGAGAGCAAAGTACTAAGGCCAAACCACAATGGGTAAATCTAGAACAATGAAACATACAGAGAAACTGTAGTAGTCCTTGTTAGAGAGGCTAGTCTACTCCTAAGGTGAGGGGTATGAAAGCATATTACTAGCCTTCGTTCCGCTATTGCTGCTTATGCTGCTTCTTACTGCTGAGTTGCCTGGCGACTGTGCTTGGAATGTCCAGCAGAGGCAGTGTTTTTCGGGTTGCCTTTCTATGGGAGGAAGATGATGCCGTCGGCTATTAGTGGGATCAGAGCCGCAGTTTTGGTGCTTTGTGATGGTGGTTGCATAGGTTGCAGGCTGGGGAGGTGAGCACCGGTGACAGTGGGTATTCTGGTAACTGCCCTGTGAAAGTAAGACTACTTTATGTGGGTGCACTTGCAATGTCAACAGGGCGAGCGAAACCAGAGACTAGCTTGTGGCTAATGGAGAAAATTCTGAAAGCAACCGCAGCACTAGTTGCATCCGCAAATTCTGGTGCGGCAGCAATGGCAGAAGTTTCTGGTGTAGCAGCAACAACTGCAATAGTTGCTGCTGCTGCCGCTCCAGTGGTGGCTGCCACAAGGGAGAGGCCACGGAAGCTGCATGGAAGGCACAAGGCACCCCTTTCCAGCTCTCTTCCACCTACAATAAGAACCAAATAAACTGAATACACTGATGAATCCAAGGAGGCAACAGATTTAGCCGCTTGGGGCTAGCTTCTGAGCTCTAAGGGATCCCACCTCAGGGTTCCCACCCATTGCTCATGTCAACACAGAGTCTAAGCACATCAGCAAACCCATGCTGATGCCAAAAACACCGTTATGACATCATCAGGCTGTCTGCTGAAACCATCAGGAACCTAGAAACGTGCTGCTCCTTAGCAGTGCTCGGCTTAGGAATGCTGTGGCTTCGCAATGCTACGGCTGAGCCATGCTGCTACTGAGCAATGCTGCGATTTAGAAATGTTGCTGCATAGCATTGCTGCTGCATAGCTATGCTACTGCTTCAGAATGATGTTACTTACCATTGCCTCAGCTTAACTGTGCTGCTGCTCTTTATGAATGCTGCATCTTAGCAATGCTGCTGCTCAGCCATGCTGCTACAGCTTACTAGTGCTTCGGCTAAGCTATGCTGCTGCTCTTCAACAATGCTTCAGCTGCCTAGTAACATCGTCCCTTTGTCACTCTCATACTCGTACATACTAGGGCCATTTTTGCAGTGCATGAATAAATTGGTATCCACAAATGTATCCATCTCTTGGTACCATAGTCTTGGGAATTGGTTTTCTCCATGAAGCGCTTTCACCAGTCTGCACACCTTTCCCATAGGGGCATCAACACCTTCTGGCGCCTCTATCAACACCTCCTTGGCAAAGTTGCCATATACAAAGCCTCTTGAAATCCAGCTTGTGGACTTCTATATGTTTTATAGCAACAATGAACAGCATTGAGTGATGGATGAAAAGTCACCATGAAAGAAAAGGTCTCATCATGCTCTACATTTGGGCATTGAGAGAACCCCCTTTCCACCACCTGATCATTGTACTTGTTGTTGCAAAATTGCCCCTCCGCATGCCCGTGTGCGGCGCCGGGAGGCGCCGACGAGCCGCCAGAAAGTGAAAACTCCACTCCGGCGGATCTAGCGACTCGACAATTGCTCGGATCCTAAAATGGAAGATTTCCACGTAAAGTTGACGAGTCGCTGAATCCGGTGAAAGTTGTTTCGCCAGAATCCGACAAGTATCGAGGGAGATATGGCCTTCCAAAACTGGGGTGTGCGCAGCGACTCTGGGAGCCGGCTGCGACTCGAAATCCGGTGGATAATCGACCGGATTGAGTAACAAAAAGACCATCTGGAGAAATTGCTCCGGAAGGCCTGCCGAGGCGTCCGGTGGATAATCCACCTGATCAGGTGGATCATCCACCGGATCCAGTATTGCGGGTTGTTACTGGGGGACTTAGCCAAAATCATGGCTCGGCGTCCAAAACGCAGTAGTACGTTTTGTTACTCGGGGTCAAAATTCTGACTGTAGGTCCGCGGACGGGTTTCGAACCTCGTCACACCCCATCACCAAACTCGACCCAAAAGTGGGTAGGGTACGTGGAAACAGTGCAGGGGACCCCTACACCACGTGCAAAAGGACATGCGCCTCGGGAAAGGCGCTTCGCACGTGAAGGAAGGCGCCACGGCGTGTGCGCGCCATGGAGGCGTTAGGCGTTTCTGTGGTGGGTGAGACCTGCGCTTCAGCAAGCATAACTTGAGCTACGCTTGGCCGAATTGTGCACGGTTGGGTACGTTGGAAAGCTCATGACTAGCCCTATAAATGTTGTGATCATGTCTATGTTCAAAATATAACGCAAAACAACGTTATTCCCTTCACAAACTGACTGTCTCTAAATTCCTGCTCACATAGCGTGAGGCGACTTGAAAGCTCACGCTCAGTCTCAGATTCGCCCAAAACAGTAGACGTGAACCACTAGATACGATCAGACAAACGTCGGGACCGCACCACGTGGATTCCATCCTTACAAAGGGTTATGGGCCCACGGGTCTGATAGCCTCCAACGTTCACGTCTTCCGCTGCACACGGGATCGTCATCTTGGACATCGCCGTGAAGTTATGAGAACTCGTCGGAGTAGCAGCTGCGCACATGGCACAGAAGGAGACGCAGCCCATTCAGAAGTATGCGGGCGGCCCGGGCTTTGGGCTATGGAGGTGGCACTTTGAGTTGCACCTCGCGCATAAGGGGCTGCTTGAGGTCATGATGGGAACGGAAGTCCTCGACCAAGCGACGGCGACGGAAGCGCAGAAGGAGGCCTTCGTAAAGAAGAACACGGAGGCGCTCATGCTGCTCATGTCCGGGACGGCCGAGTCGCAGCGGGGCTGCTTCCAGGGCTTCAAGCTGGCAGCCGAAGCTTGGCAAAAACTCTGCTCCATCCATCAATCCAAGTCACTCACGAACAAAATCTTCGCGATGAAGCGACTCCTCACGGTGAGAATCGAGGAGGGGTATGATGTCATCTCCGCCATGCAGCAGATTGAGTCGCTCGCCTCGCAATGCAATGACGTGGGGTGGAAGATCGACACGCAGCTGCAGGCGATGGCCCTCCTCATGGCCCTACCTGACAGATGGGGCCCACTCATCACCGTCCTCGGAGGATGGGCGGAGGACAAGCTCACCTATGGCGCGGTCGCAGAGTACATTCGCAACGAGGCGCAGCACTAGAGCTGCGGGGATTCCTTGTCTTCCTCATCGGCCCTCGTCACCAAAACACGTGGTGGCGGAAACGGGGGCAAAGGAAGCGGCGGAAGAGGCGGCGGCAAGAAGGGCGCCAAGAAAGGTGCGTGTTGCAACTGCGGCAAGGAGGGCCATTGGGCCAGCGAGTGCCCGGAGGAGGCGAAGACCGACGGCAAAAACAGCAAAGGCAGATCGCTCCTCAATGGCAACAAGAACCACTTCCTCAAGAAGGCCAACAGGCGGTGCCTGGATTCCGGGGCCAAGGAGCACACCCAAGTCGAGAAGGAGGGTTCGTCACCTACAAGAAGTCCTCCAAGTCAATGGTGGTCGCGAACGTCAAAGTCGAGCCAGCGGCCGGCCAAGGCAACGTGGAGGTGGAAGTCGTGGTGGGCGGTAAGAAGGAGCTGTGCACAATCCGTGATGTGCAGCATGTCCCCGGCCTGGCTGACATCCTGAGTGTCAGCCGCTTGACGGACAAGGGATATGAGGTGCTCTTCCGTAGGAAAGGCGCAGTGGTGCACATCGACGGCGACGGCGAGGTCGTGCTAGAGGCGAAGCGCAAGGGCGGTCTCTACATCGTGGAGACCAAGGTGGTCCCCGCGACATCGGACGCAGCAGACTCGCGGGAGCGCGTCATCAACATGGCCAAGGGAGGGAGCGCTGATCTGGAGCTCTGGCACCGACGGTTGGGGCATTCGGCGCCCGCAACCGTTAAGGAGATGGCAAAGCGCGACATGGTGCGCGGCCTCGTCATCGACGGTGTAGCAGACGCGGAAGCAGATGCAGCAGCGCACACAAAGTGCGAGCCTTGCATTTTGGGCAAGGCGCGGCGCAAGCCATTCAATGAGAATGAGGCTCGCGCAAAGGACCTGCTGGAGGTCGTGCACAGCGATGTGTGCGGACCGTTCAAAACACCGTCAAACAGTGGCTTGAGATACTTCGTCACCTTCATTCACGACTACAGCAGAAAACTCTATGTGTACTTCATGAAGCAGAAGGGCGAGGTCCTGGACCGGCTGAACGAGTACGTCGCAGCGGTGGAGAGGCACACTGGCCGGAAGGTCAGAGCGCTACGCAACGACAATGGCGGAGAGTATGCGGGCTGCAGTGGGTGGATGAAGCAGTAGGGCATCAAGTGGGAACCCACTACGCCGTACTCGCCACAGTCCAACGGAGTGGCTGAGCGGGCGAACCAGACGCTGCTCAACATGGTGCGGACCATGCTTGTGGATGCGGGGTAACCGCGAGGATTCTGGGCGGAGGCTGTGCGTACCGCGAGCTATACCATCAACCTCACCCCAACAGCGGTGCTGAAGGGTAAGGGCAGCTGGAAGACACCGCAGGAGGTTTGGAGCGGGCGCAAGCCAAATGTGGCGCACCTGAATGTGTTCGGGTGCAAGGCGCACAAGATGGTGCAGGCGGCACAACGACGCGACAGCAAGCTAGAACCACGGGCGAAGCCGTGCTTGTTCCTCGGCTACGAGAGCGCGCAAAAGGCGTACAGGCTCTTGGACCCGCGCACGCAAGAGATCATTCGCAGCCGTGATGTCGAGTTCGACGAGCAGCAGAGCTTCAGCAGCAGCAGCAACGATATGAGCGTCGGGAACACTCCAAAACAGGGGGAGTGGTTCCAGCTCCTTGACTACGAGGTGGAGCCGGCGGATGCGGAGGTCGATGATGCGGCGTCGGAGCGCGGCGGTGCAGCAAGAGCAGCAACCAACGCGGAGGACTCCGACGATGATGCAGCTGGGCTGGAGATCCGGCAGAATGATCCGTCGAAGGAGGCACCGCGGGTGCCGAAGCGCGCACTCACGGCGGAGTTCGCGTCGGGCGTCGGAGAAAACTACTCTGGACGCGCCGCCCGTCCGGTTGATGGTTCACCGGAGTGGGAGGGATCCTCGGGGAGCCGTCCGGTCGATGATTCACCGGAGCGGGCTGAGTCGGAAGGATCGCAGCAGAGCAAAGAGACGCTGCCAAGACTGCCGCGCCGCAGCGGTAGGCAGCGGAAAGCGGGGAAGCGTTTCGACACAGGCACCGGTCGATGGATCGGCATGACGCGGTGCATGCTGGCTGCATCAACGGAACCGACAACCGTGCAAGAGGCGCTTGCGCGGCCCAAGGGGAAGCAGTGGGACGCCGCCATCAAGTCGGAGTTGGCATCCATTACTGAAAACGACACGTGGCAGTTGGTTGACAGGCCGAAAGACGCCAAGGTCATCGGCTCCAAGTGGGTCTTCAAGACCAAGTTCACAAAGGAAGGTGTGGTTGAAAAGTACAAGGCGCGGCTCGTGGCGAAGGGATACGCACACCGTAAGGGCGAGCACTACGATGAGACGTTCGCCCCAGTCGCCAAGTTCACAAGCATCCGGACGATCCTTGCGGTGGCAGCCGCGAAGGAGATGGAGCTCCACCATAACGGCCTTCCTCAACGGCATCATCAACAAAGAAATCTACATGGAGGTGCCGGAGGGGGTGGAGGCACTCGAGGGCAAGGTGTGCAAGCTGCGGAAGTCCTTGTACGGGCTAAAACAATCGCCTCGATGCTGGTACCAACAGATGGATAGCTCCATGGCATAAATCGGCTTCAAGCGCTGTGAGGCGGATCACAGCGTGTACGTGCAGCGCAGCAAGAAGCTCCATCAGATTATCGCACTCTACGCGGACGATCTGATCTTGTGCTCCTCAGACCTGCTGAGCCTACAGCAGTTGAAAGAGCAGCTGAGCAGCAGGATCCAGATGTCGGACATGGGGGAGCTGGAGTTCTACCTCGGGGTGAGCATTACACGGAACCGGAGGGCGCGCACGCTTGAGCTGGGACAGGCCAAATACGTGGCTGAGGTGCTGAAGCGGTACGGCATTGAGGACTGCAAACCAGTGTGCAGTCCTATCTGCACGACCTGTGAATTGAGTGCGGCAATGGCGCCGCAAACAAAAGAAGAGCAGGAGGATATGGCAGGGGTGCCCTACCAATCGGCGGTGGGCAGCCTCATGTACGCCATGGTGACGACTCGACCGGACCTGGCCTACGCGGTGGGCCAAGTTAGCAGGTATGTGGTTGATCCAGGGCCACTACAGTAGCAAGCGGTCAAGCGCATCCTCCGCTACCTGCAGGCGGCGCGGCACGCGCGCCTGAGGTTTGATGGCAAAGGGCGGGCGGACCCTTTGCGCCTGGTCTGCTACACCGATGCAGACTACGCTGGCGATGTGGACAAGCGGAAGTCCACATCTGGCTACGTGTTCTTCCTCGCTGGTGCAGCGGTCTCGTGATGCAGCAGGAAGCAAGACTGCGTCGCCACCTCCACAGTGGAAGCAGAGTACATTGCGCTGGCCGAGGCGGTCAAGGAGGCGGTGTGGCTCCGCAAGTTGCTGGGGGAGCTGGGCGTGCCGCAGCAGGAGCCAACGGTGGTGCAAGAGGACAACACCGTCTCCATCTCGCTGACCAACAACCCGATGCAGCACGGGAGGATGAAGCACATCGATGTGCGTTACCACTACGCACGGGACATGGTCGAGAAGGGGCAGGTGGTGCTGCAGAACTGCAGCACGTACAACATGCTTGCGGATTGCTTGACCAAAGCGCAACGCGCGGACCGGCACGCGATGAGCGTGGCTGGACTTGGGATGACCAGCTATGACGTGCTGGAGCGCGCAGCAGAAGATGAGTGAGAGCAAGCAGGAGCAGCGGGCATGGCAGGTGCAAGGGGGAGAATGTTGAAAAATTTCCCCTCCGCATGCCCATGTGCGGCGCCGGGAGGCGCCGACGAGCCGCCAGAAAGTGAAAACTCCGCTTTGGCGGATCTGCCAACTCGAAAATTGCTCGGATCCTGAAATGGAGGATTGTCCCGTAAAGTTGACGAGTCGCTGAATCCGGGGAAAGTTGTTTCGCCGGAATCGGACAAGTATCGAGGGAGATATGGCTTTCCAAAACTGGGGTGTGCGCAGCGACTCTGGGAGCCGGCTGCGACTCGAAATCCGGTGGATAATGGACCGGATTGAGTAACAAAATACCATCTGGAGAAATTGCTCCGGAAGGCCTGCCGAGGCGTCCAGTGGATAATCCAGCTGATCAGGTGGATCATCCACCGGATCCAGTAGTGCGGGTTGTTACTGGGGTACTTAGCCAAAATCATGGCTCGGCGTCCGAAACTCAGTAGTACGTTTTGTTACTCGGGGTCAAAATTCTGACTGCAGGTCCGCGGACAGGTTTCGAACCTCGTCACACCCCATCACCAAACTCGACCCAAAAGTGGGTAGGGTGCGTGGAAACAGTGCAGGGGACCCGTACACCACGTGCAAAAGGACATGCGCCTCGGGAAAGGCGCTTCGCACGTGAAGGAAGGCGCCACGGCGTGTGCGTGCCATGGAGGCGTTAGGCGTTTCTGTGGTGGGTGAGACCTGTGCTTCGGCAAGCATAACTTGAGCTACGCTTTGCCGAATTGCACGCGGTTTGGTGCGTTTGAAAGCTCATGACTAGCCCTATAAATGTTGTGATCATGTCTATGTTCAAAATATAACGCAAAACAACGTTATTCCCTTCACAAACTGACTGTCTCTAAATTCCTGCTCACATAGCGTGAGGCGACCAGAAAGCTCACGCTCAGTCTCAGATTCGCCCAAAACAGTAGACGTGAATCACTAGAGACGATCAGACAAACGTCGGGACCGCACCACGCGGATTCCATCCTTACACTTGTCTACCGATCCACCCTGTGTCCAATTTTCTTTTTGCACCCACTTGGACCCCGCCACGTGACCCTTGGCAGGTACATCCACCAACACCCGTGTCCCATTCTCAATGGAGATGAGCTCACTGAGTATTTCTTCGTTCCACTCTCCTTTTTCTTGCCAAGGGAGTGCCTCTACAAAATGTCAAAAAAATCACCACTGTGTGGTGGCAGTTGCAACGTGCCACGAAGGGTATTCACTGTGTTCACAGCTTTGTTTTGTGCAATTTCTGAGTCTAAGCGTGAGCTTTCTGGTCATGCTTTGGTTTTAGGATTTGGACAGAGTTGCAAGACAGTAATTCTGGCAAATAGAATAACGGCATTTTGCATTAGTTTTTGGACATGAACATGAACTGAGGAGTTGTAGGACTAGTACCAAGATTCTCCACACACTAAACCACGTGCAATTCCATTAACCATAGCTCCCACGACATCAGGTGAAGTGCAGCACTCCTATCCAGCCATTCAGTTGGCGACACACACAATGTCCGTCCGCAGAGGCGATCTCACATATCAAGGTCCCATCAAAATGCCTTTCCAGTGGTAGTATCCCCTGCTTTTTTGTGGTTCATTTTGATGAGTTAATCATTGATTTTGTTCATGAGGATTGATGTGGTTCATAACCTGTGTGCGGATCTGCAGTCAGAATTTCGACTGTCTCCGAGTAACAAACTGTATGACTGAGTGTCGGACTCTTATCCAGAATTCTTTCCAAGTCCCTCACTAACAACCTGTACTACTACATCCGGTGGATCTCATCCACCAGACGTCTTGGCAGTCTTCAGGGGCTACATCAGCAAATGTTCGTTTGTTACCCATTCTAGTGGATTCTTCACTGACACTGCAATCGGGACTGACTCCACGAGCCGACAAACACATAAAAACTTTGGATGCCCATATCTCCCCCGTTACTCGTCTAATTATGGTGATTCAACTTCCACCGGGTTCAGCAACTCCTCAACATTTAGTAACTTCAATCCATTCTGAATTTGGAGCCCTATCTAGGTATTTAATGTAAGATGGGACGTTTCCCTCACTCCAGCAGCTTGTCGACACCTCCCGATGCCGCACCCGGGTATGCTAAGGGCCGAAATACAACATTCTCCTTGCACATTCCATGCCCGCTGCAATTTCTTGCTCTGACTCATCTTCCGCTGCGCCCTCCAGCCCTTCAGAGCTGGTCATCCCATGTCCGGCCATGCTCATAACGTGTCAATCCTCTAGATGCACTCTGGTCAAGCAATTCGCAAGCATGTGGCACATGCTGTTGTGCTGCAGCACAACCTGTCCCTTTTCCACCATGTCCTGTGTGTAATGGTAACGCATGTCGATGTGCTTCATTATCCAGTGCTGCATCAGGTTGTTGGTCAGTGAGGTATGGCTGGTGTTGTCCTCGTGAACCACCGTTGGCTCTTGTTGTTGCACGTCCAGCTCTTCCAGCAACCTGCAAAGCCACACCACCTCCTTGACCACTTTGGCCAACGAGATGTACTCCAAATCTACTATGGAGGTGGTGACGCAGTCTTCCGTTCTGTTGCACCATAAGATTCCCACACCAACGAGGAAGAACACGTAGCCCGATTTGGTTTCTGCTAGTCCGCATGGCCAGCTCAATCTTCATCCGTGTAGCAAAAAAGACGCAAAGGGTCAGACCGTCCTTCTCCGTCAAACTTCAGGCACGCATACCACATTGCCTGCACGTAGCGGAGGATGCACTTGACCCCCTTCTAGTGTAGTGGCCCTGGATCGGCTACATAAATGCTCAGTTTTTCTGCTGCATAGGCCAAGTCTGGTCGAGTCGCCACCATGGTGTACATGTGGCTATCCACCGTCAATTGGTTGGGAATTCCTGCCATATCCTCTCATTCTTGTTTTGTTTTGTGGCGCAAATTCCGCACTCACTTCACAGGTCATGGAGAGCAGATTGCCAACTGGTTTGCAGTGCTCCATGTCGTCCGCTTTGTCACCTTGACCATGTGTTTAGCCTACCCCAGCTCAAGCGTGCTTGTCCTTTGGTTCCCAGCCTAGTAGTGCCATGGAGTTGTCCATCTGTTCGTTCCAGCATCTGAGGACTATTTTATCCCATACAATGACTTCCGCAGCTTGCAAATCTTGCCTTCCAGTGCCTCCACCTCCTCTGAAACCTCCATATAGGTCTTTTTTCCTTTGATTTCATTGAGGAAGGCCGTCTTTACGTCCATTTGATGGAGGTCCATGTCCTTTGCAGCTGCCACCGCAAGGATCGTCCTGATTCTTGTGAATCTGGCAACCATGGAAAACGTCTCATCGTAGTGCTCGTCCTTATGCTGTGCTTATCCCTTCAACACTAGCTGCACTTTGCACTTATCAACCACACCCTCTTTTGTGAACTTGGTCTTACAACGCGGTCTGTTCCGTTGATGCAGTCAGCATGCCCTGCATCATGCCTATCCGTTGACCGGTACTTACGTCGAAGTGCTTCCATGCTGTCTGCTACTTCCCGCTGTGGCAAGGCAGTTGTGGTGGTACCTCATTGCCCCGTTTTCAACGCTCTGACTATGCACGCTTTGGTGAATCATCGACCGGACAGCTCCCTGAGGATCTCTCCTGCTTTGGCAAAATAGCGCACGGACGTACGGCGCGTCTCATGTTGTTTCCACCAATGCTCAATGCGTACTCCAAAGGGAGTGAGCTTTGGCATCCTTTGTGCCTCATCCACCGGATCCTTCCGGTGGCATGTACAGTTATGTCCCTGACGCACACAAGTCCCTAAAACTCACAAGTATGTTTTTGTGTTCTTACATCTATGGCCCACTGCACGACGACTACATGATTTTTACGTTGTTTAAACAAGGGAATTTCGGCCAACTGCCCCGACCTCTGGTATTCCATTCCAAAAGTTTCTGACAGCTTCGACCAATTTCAAGAATGGTCCATGCAATTGTCGCCAACCATATCGATGATTCGATATCATTTGGTTGTCTTCTTCACAACGCTCTACTTTTATCATGAAGCGTCGCGATACTCTCGAAGCTTCCCAAATTCTTGGCAGAGTTTCCTCAATCCGCCACTCACACTACGACTTTGCACGCGTTGCTCGGCTCGAGCACCAAAGACCCAACACATGCTCCATTCCAATTCTTGTCATTGTATATGTGTACTCCACACACTCGGTATTTTTCATCGAGGTACGCTTACTCCTTCATACAAAATTTCCATTTTTCCCAAACACCCGAATCGTCTTTTGTCCTGCACCTCACCTCTGTCAACCACTTACGTTCTACACGTTGTAACACATGGTATCAAAGCTCAGCGGCACTAAGGAGGCAACCAACGCATTAACTACCCGGCGACAAGCTTGCACAAGTCATTGGCCCATCTCCTCCATTCAGAAGATCGCAGACTTTGCAACGACAACGGTAAACAGAACAAGCATATGCCACGACGGTCAGCAGTTCATGGGAAGTACTCCGGCGATGGCGGATCAACACCAAGTGAACAATGATGCTCTACAGGCAAACCAGGAGGCAATGAGAACCTTTGGCAAATGGTGCAACACCGAAAAACCCGACAGCCAATCCGGGGATGGACCCCTCGGGCTTGGCAAAACCTTTGCCTCCGTTGCAGCCTGTTGGGTCAACACCTGGCACGATGTGAGGCACTGACTGACAAGCGCAAATCAACAAATACCTGTACCAAAAGTCGTCAGGAATCGAGAGCCTCAACACCCATGTGCTCCAACAACTCTATGCGGCGATGGAGGAGTTTTGAGTTTCTCGTGCACGCGAAATAGTACTCACTGAGAGAGAACTCCAACTCTCGAGTGAACCCCAGGTTCTAATGGAACTCCCTAGGCCATTCGATCGCACAAATTGCAAGGGACCGATGGTCAGGATGTGGCTGATGAGTTGGGAGGTACACTTGATCGTTGTAGGGGTCAACAATGACAAAAATGAAATTGATCTCGTGGCCTTGATTTCACGTGGCATGCCTTTGAGTTGGTGGTCTGATCTGAAGGTCATCCAATGGCAACAGGAGACTTGCGGAGCTGCATCAACAGCTCTCACAACCGCAATCACATCATCAACCACAGGCATACTACCTGTTGTGCAGATCATTCCGACATGGCACGACTCTCTCACGCCACCGGAGACATGGAGCAACTTCGCACGCACTACATTCGTCCGCTTTGGACAGCTAAATGAAAAGTATGAGTTACGGTACAGACTCCAACATCCGCATCAGTAAATTAGCGTGATAGGGTACACTCGGTGTTTTTTTCAAAATCATCGACATCGGTGACCTCGCCCCCGAAGAATTGGGTTTTTACCACAACAACAGCCTCAAGCAAGTTGTTCGGTGAGCAATCGCCTTTCTCAGTATCCAAGATAACATTCCTCGAATGACCGCAGCGGCCGATCGCATCGACAGTACCGACTACAATGCTCGAATGCAGGAATCCAAACGGCTCCTAATCCCAAAACCACCCTCCTTATCCTGGCGTAGGGAAGTCGTAGTCGACAGAAACCTCATCTCTGATGGAAATTGATGCTATCAACCAGCACGATCGACGGTTTTGCACCAGTTGAAAAACTCAGGGTCATATGTCGTGCAGCTGTCGAAAACATCAATATCAAACCAAAAAGGGGAGGAAGTCATAGAAAACAACTAAGGATTTGGGAACCGCCAAAAGAAAGGAGTAGGTGGAGGCTCCTATTTGGTCGAAAGAATCTGCACCGACTGATTCCCCATCTGGATGGCTCACATTGCCACAGATGAGGGTTCCTCATATCGAAACATTCAATGAGGGGTATGAGGACGACCAAGTGACGATAGTGCTACTAGTGCAACCGAGGGTTTGTAGAAGTTGCAAAATGGTTCAGCCAATACTAGATGGAGGAGCTTCTCACAGTTTTGTCATCAACGATATGGTTCAGAAGCTGGGTTTGCAGACCGAACGGGTTGTGTTTGAAGGAAAAACCATCGACGGACGACTACAGATCCGTCGACTTTGCAAACCACTCTGACTGCAAATCAGAAATCTACACGACATAATAGTCTGAAAGAATTTCCCAATGAGTAACCATAAAATCATCCTGGACTGAGATGTCTTGTACGGACACTATCCGCAGGTCGATTGGACCAGCGAAAGTGTCTATGTCAGCATTAATGGAAAAAAACGACACTTGCCTCTGGAAAAGCGACACACAATGCAGTGGCCGTTACGGGAAGCAGAAGAGGTGGAAGGAGTAGAGGAAGTTCTGATAGCCACATAATTCAACCGATATCTCCAGACATGGCCAAGAGATATCTAAACCACTGAGCTCAAGCGTGGCTAGTCCACGTGGAAGGAGGGGAATACAAAAAAATCACAGCTATCGAAGTGACACCAATGACATCAAAACCTGATAAGTTCACAGTAGTACCACAATAGTTTGCTGAGCTCCTCAAAGAATTTGAAGGGATTTCTCCCAACAAACTGTCTCGAGAATCACAACCGCAATGCAATAACGATCATCAGATAGACCTGAAGCCGGGTAGTACATCGACAGTGAAGGGGACCTATCGCATGAGGGATCACGAGCTGACTGAGCTTAAGAAGCAGTTGGATGAGCTCTTGGGATAGGGGTTCATTCGACCCTCTACGTCACCCTACGCGGCATCGGTGCTTTCTGTCAAAAGGCAAACATGAGGGATGTGGATGCACGTGGACTACCCAGCGTTGAACGGCATCATCATCAAGAACCGCTATCCCTACCCGCGAGTAGATGGAATTTTTAACCAGCTCCATGAGACCAGAATTTCAACAAAATCAACTTATGCAGTGGTTATCACCAGATACGGGCACTTGGAGTTCATGGTCATGCTGTTTGGACTCATGAACGTCCCTGTAACAATTATGGCGGGGATGAACAATATTTTTCACACGTACCTCAATGAATTTATCATTGTGTATCTGGACGACATTCTTATGTATAGCCGCAGCCCGGAAGAGCAAAATGGACATGGTTTTTGGGCCCAAAAAGAACTCAAAGTGCGACTTCGGTCACCGTTTGATCACGTTTTTGGGCCACATCACCGGCAACGGACAGATCACTATGGACCCAAAAAAGGTGGAGGCAGTCGCTGATATGCTGACGTCCACAAATGTTTAGGAAATCTAGGTGTATTTTGGCTTCTGTAACTACTATTGTCGATTGGTGAAGGACTATACAAGGTTTTTTGCGGCTCTCTTTGATCTCACCCAGAAAACCACTACGTGGAATTGGAAGGATATCAAACAAGAAGCATTTATATCTTTGATAAATGCCTTGACCTTGGTGCCAGCCTTACAATTGGCGGACCTAATGGTGGACTACATCATAGCCACCAATGCATGCGATCGAGCAATCGGAGCCATTCTCTTCCAAGATAACGGCGATGCAGAACAACCGGTCGCGTAAATGTCAAGATAGCTATGTAAGCCAGAACTGAAATACGCGGTACTCAAGAAGGAAATTCTCGCAATTGTGCATTCATTCAAAATATGGTGATGAGATTTGGAATACCAGTGATGCATCGTCTGCACCAATCATCTTCCCCTAAAATATCTCAAGACTTAGCCAAATCTAAGCCATCGACAAACTTGATGGATGCAGTTCTTTGAGTCGAACTTCGACTACGCCATCAAGTAATGGCCTACAAAAACAAATCTGACGGATTCCCCAAGTCGACTAGGAGATCTATTGGCCAAGATGATTACGTTTCTTGTTGCACGAGACCCGTACCTCACAAGGCTATTCACGAAGGGTTGTGAATAATTGTAAAACCAAATTTTGGTTTGACAATCCCTATTAGCGACGACAATTAGCACTCACTAGGTCATTGTTCCTCCAAACGAAGAACTTCAGTAGATGCTATTGGATGCGTGCCACAAGACTGGTTCAGGTGGACACTTCAGCGAGGACAAGACGCTCACAAAGCTGGCAAAACACTACTGGTGGGCCAAGATGCAGACTGGCTTGGCGGCAATATGTAGGTCATGCAACACCTGTGAGAGCTATAAATCTTGTCGCATGCGCCCACCTGGCCTACTGCAATCCCTACCCATTCTGACATAATTGTGGGCTGACATTTCCATGGACTTCGTGACGGGGCTGTGCGCCACTTCCTCAGGGGTAAGACACCATCCTCGTCGTGGTGGACATATTTTCTACAATATCACACTTCATCCCAACAACAACTTCCGTCACCGTAGAAGGAACAGCATGGCTGTTTTTAAACTGGATCGTGCGGCTACGCGGAGTGCCGTGTACCATCATGAGCGATACAGAATGCCGCTTCACCAGTCGCTTTTGGCGCAAACAGAAGACACGCTACGGCAGTTGAATCCAGCTATGAATAGTGGTCCATCCCCACACGGACGCACAAACCAAGCGAACCGAAATTTTGCTGAAACAAATTCTCTCAACTTTATGCAAGCCAAACGGAACACATTGGGAAGCAAAACGGTCGACCACCGAGCTCACATACAACTTCACCACTTCCACCGCATCTAGTGAAAACTTTCCGAGGTGGTGTACGGAAAACTTCCCGCCACACTGGCTAGTTTGTAGAATCAGTGTTACATTCTCACAATTGACAGTCACCGCCGGGACCTCGCAAGGACAAACCCTCTTGAAAACACAAAAATCTATGAAGTGGGCAGCCAACCAACATCACGACGATAATGTGTTCAGTGCTGGCGATTGCATCCTCCTCAGCTACGCAAATATCGAAGTCCGAGGACAAGATTCCGCAAAGCTCAAAACCCCAATGGTTGGACCCATTTGAGATCAAGCAAATGCAAACTCCAGTCATCGCTCGACTTTGTCTTCATGACAGTATGGTGATCTACCATGTCATCCACATCAGCAAGCTTAAACACTTTTGAGACCTTAGTCTGAACTTCCCCAGCAGCGATGTTGCACCTCCATTGTTACATACCAAACGTACACGAGTCCCTAATCTTTCTGAGTGGGCATTTCTGCTACTACACAAACAGCCCATCGTGTTGCGATACCGTGATATTCACTCT
Source organism: Penium margaritaceum (assembly GCA_023375785.1). NCBI lineage: Eukaryota > Viridiplantae > Streptophyta > Zygnematophyceae > Desmidiales > Peniaceae > Penium > Penium margaritaceum. Next base: position 18,721 of record SZWC01006475.1, read on the forward strand.
GATGGTTGAGAGCAAACCGGCCAACTGCCCTCACCTCCAGTGAATCTTCTTGAACCTTCTGACAACTTCCACCACTCTCGAGAATCTACAACAAAAGTATCACGACCTTTTGGTCGACTTCTCGAAACACCAAGACGAATCTGGATTTATAAAGATACATCTCACATCTTCACTGTCGATTCTCGAAGTCCCCAAACTTCTTGGAAGACCTTCTCGAATCCAACCACTCACGATGTGACTCCGCACGCGTCGTTCGACAATTGACCCAACGACTCTGACTATGTCTCATTCGTAACTTGACACTTGTACATACATGTTCGATCATTCTGACACTTGTCATCAAAGTACTCTTACCGCTAATTATAAATTGCTGAAGTGTCCCAAATTCCAAAATGTGTTCTGTACCCAAATTCTACTTTTTCACCATCTACGCTCCACATGGCATAACACTTGGTATCCAAGCGCAACGCTGCTGGAGAGGCAACCGACTACTTTACCCATCCGGAGGACTACCTTGCACAAGACTTCGCAGACTTTGTGACTACGATGTGAGACGAGCGAGCGCAACCAATTGAACAGCAATAGGTCTTCGGTGGCAGTGAATGCTTGCGTGGCAGGCTATGCGGCAGCTGGATCAACCCCTATGGCTTCGATGACCAATCCGGTTGCAGAACCAATGGCGGTAAACCAGCCGCCCTTGCAGACAGCCTCAACAACAACAACAAGAACGACAGGTGGCACTGGAAAGCAGGCGCGAATCAACGAGGAACTGGCAAACCAAATCTCTGTGCTTGAGGGGATCAACAGCTCAACGTCGTGATGGAGGCTCTTAACAACACAAGCGCACATGAAGTGGTTCTTGTCAAGAGAAATTCTCAACTCTCGAACGAACCCAAACTTCGTTGGGCTCCACCAGGACCGTGCCATCCTTCAATTTCAAAAGGACTGACAGCTTGGATGTAGCTGATGAGTTTGGAGGTGTTCTTCACTGTTGCGGGAGTCAACGAGGATCAAACGAAAATTTACCTCGCGGCTGTGCTTATGCATGTCACGGTGCTAAGTTGGTGGTCTGCTATGAAGACTATCCAACGTCAGTAGAAGACCGGCGGAGCATCATCAACGGCCAATGGCGCCCATCTCATATCGCCGACCACAGACGTTCTACCCTTGGAGCAGATCAACCCATAGTGGCAAGATGCACTGACGTCACCAACCGACTGGAACGAATTCTTGCACGCGATGCTTGCATGATTTTGATGACTGAACAAACATTTTGACGCACAGTACAAACTCTAGTGTCTCTGTTAGCAGTCTAGTGTGGCAAAGTACGCACGGTGTGTCCACGAGATCATCACCAGAGCAGACATTGCCCCCGATGAACTATGTTTTCACTACAAAAATGGCTTCAAGCGAGACATCTGGAGAGCAATTGCTATTTTCGACATCCAAAATTACTTGCCGCGGATGATCGCAACAGCAGAATGGATGGATAGTGCCGACTAGAACGCTCAGATCCAAGAATCCTACTACTAGAGACCTTGCAACCAAATTTATCATGGAAACAGGAAAAGCCTCTCGGCGGACTCCTAAACTCCAATGGAATTACACGCTGTGGACAAAAGAGATATGCACATTTGCTTCAACTGTGGAAACGTTAGGCACATCGCTCGCAACTCTCGAAGCAAGCAGCAGGGCAGAAATGGGGGGAAGTCAAAGAAAAACGAGTCAGGTAACAACAAACGGCAGGATTGAAAGGCGCAACCCTTGTCCGCATGGAGCGATCCACGCCAAACGACCGCCCATCTATACGTCCTACATTACCACATAGGGTTTCTGAGATCGGAAAGTTCGACGAGGGGTACGAGGTAGACCAACCGGCGATACTGCTAAAAGTTCAGCCTCGAGGATGCAAGAATCACATAATAGTACTGGAACTATTGGATGGAGGAGCCTCTCACAATTTTGTGAGCAGCGACATGGTTTACAAGCTAGGTTTGCAGACCGAACCAGGGGTGTCTGAAGGAAATACGGTCAATGGGAGATTGCAAATATGGAAACTCCAAGAATCACTACAGCTAAGAGTGGGAGGTTTACGAGATGTAACAGTCTAGAGGTCCTATCCAATGAGTGATCAAAAAAACATCCTCGGACGAGATTTCCTTTAGTGGCACAATCCGTAGGTCAATTGGAACAGCGACAACGTCTACGTGGGAATTGACGGGGCCAAACGACAACTTCCGTGCATGGGATGGAAGCCGACAGCAGAAACACCAGAGGTGGAAGCAGCAGAGGAAGCTGCGGTAGTGGAGAAGCGACAACCTGTGCAGCCGATACCGCTCAACGTGTCCAAGTAATTTATAGGACCAGGAGCTCATGCATGGCTCATGTTGAATATTTGTCCCTTTGCATGCCCAAGTGTGGCGCTGGGAGGCGCCGACAAGCCACCAGAGAGAGGAAATTCCTCGTCGTTGGATGGGGTAACTCGAGGATTGCTCGGATCCTAAGATGAAGGATTGCCCCTAAACGTTAACTAGTCCAAAACTCAGTGGACATTTTGTTACTCGAGGACTTCGTCAAAATTCTGACTGCACGTCCGCAAACAGGTTTTGAACCACATCAATCTCCATCACCAAACACGATGATTAACCCATTGAAACAGACCCCAAAGGTAACACCGTCATGTCTTAAATGCGTGCACGACCGGCATCATTTCTTTCTCGTGTACGGTGTAGTTGAGTTCCGGTCCTCGTGGTTTTCGAGACATGTAGGCAACCGGATGCTCACCGTTACCGTGGTCTTACAGGAGGACTGCGCCAATGGCTCCGTCTGAGGCATCTGTGGCCATGATGTAGACGAACATTAGATCGGATAATCGTAGGGCTGGCACCGAGGTCAAAGCGTCCCGCAAAGCGGTGAACACTTCTTGTTCTCTATCTCCCCACCGCCACTCGTTTTCTTTTCGAGTGAGGTCAGAAAGAGGCGCTGACACTCGGGCATAATCCCATACAAATCGCCGTTGGTAATTGCAAAGCTAAGGAAAGCTTGAAATTCTCAAACGTTGGTTGGCGTTAGCCAATAAACGACTACTTCCAATTTTTTCGGATCCATGGTGATCCATCCACCGTTCATGTCATGGCCTAAAAACTCGATTGAACAATGGCCAAAGTCACATTTTGAGAGTTTTCCAAAATGTTTATCTCTGTGTTAAATTTGGACAAGTTCTTTAAGATGTCCATCGTGCTCCTCCAGGGTGCAGCTGTACACTAGAATGTTGTCGAGGTGCACCACGACAAAATTGTCGATGTGGGCGGAAAATATTGCTCATTGTCGCCATGAACATTACTAGGGCATTTGTTAGTCAGATTGGCATAACCGTGAATTCAAAATTCCCGTAGCGAGTTCGGAATGCCATCTTCTCAATGTCGGTGTCTGCTAAGCATATTTGGTGATAGTTATTGTGCAAGTCGATTTTGCTAAAAATTCGAGCCCCTCGGAGTTGGTCAAAAAGCTCATCAGCTCATGGAAGAGGGTAGGTGCTCTTGATGGTAGCGCCATTCAACGTCCAATAAACCATGCACATCCGCATCTCACCAGTTTTCATTTTTACGAAGAGTACTGGCGCGGCGTATAGTGACGTGGATGGGCAAATGAACCCCTGACCGAGCATCTCGTTGATTTGCTTTTTCAACTCGGTCAGCTCGTGATTGCTCATCCGATAGTCCCCTCGAACTGTAGGTCTGCTACCCGGCTTTAGTTTGATGTGATCGTCGATTTCTCGTTGAGGAGGTAAGGTTCTCGAGAGTTTGTCGGGGAAGACATTTGCAAACTCTCTGGATGAGTGGTGTAAAATCTTCGGGTACCATCGCGAACTTTGTTGATGCCGATGAGGCTGATGGGGCCAATGATGAATCAGTTACAGCCACTTCCGATTCTTCCATTGGCTTGAGATGGATCAGCCACGCACTAGCTCCTTGTCCTATATAGTGCTTGGCCACGTTGAGCGGTATCGGCTGCACAGGTTGTCGCCTTTCGGCTACCGCAACTTCCTCTACTGCTTCCACCTCTACTGCTTCTGCTATCGGCTTCCTTCCCACACGTGAAAGTTTTCCTTTAGCACCGTCAATCTCCACATAGACGTCACCGTTGTTCCAGTTGACCTACGCATTGTGCTAGTACAATAAATCTCGTCCGAGGATAATTTTGTGATCGCTCATTGGACAAGACCTCCAGACCGTTTCATCCTGTAGATCTCCCACTTTTAGTCGCAGTGGTTCTCGAAGTCTCCGTATTTGCAATCTCTTGTTGATAATATTTCCTTAAAACACCCCTCGTTTTGTCTGAAAACCGAGTTTGTGGACCATGTCGTTGCTCACAAAGCTATGTGAAACTCTTCCATCCAATAGTGCCGGTACCGTTCTGCGACTGTTGCATCATCGAGGTTGAACTTGTAGCAGTATTCCCGGTTGGTCTTCCTCATACACCTCGTCAAACTTTGCGATCTCAAAAATCCTCTACGGCGATGTAGGTTGTTCAGATGGGCGATCGTTCCGTGCAGATCACTCCGTGGAGACAAGAGTTGCGCCTTTCCCTCCTGTCCTTTGCCGTTTCTCGACTCATTCTTTTGCAACTTCCTCCGCTTTTGGCCTACTACTTGCTCCGACAATTGCGAGCAATGTGCCCGACTTTTGTGTAGCTATAGTACGTTCACGTATCTCTCTGCTTGACGGTGTCCACTTCCATCCGAGTCAAGGAGTCTGCTGAGTGGTTTTCTCTGTTTCCATGATAGTTGTGGTTAGGAGGTTGTGAGACATAGAATTCCTAGATTCGAGCATTGTAGTCGGCGCTGTCGATCCTTTCTGCTACTGCAATCTTCCATGACAAGTTGTTTTGGATGGAAAAAATGGCAATTTCTCGCCGGATATCTTGCTTGAGGCTGTTGTTGTAGTGAAAATAGAGTTCGTTGGGGGTGATGTTTGCTCCGGTGATGATCTCGTGGAATCTCCGCGTGTACTCTGCCACGTTGGATTGATGACGGAGACGCTGGAGTTTGTACCATGTGTCGGACTTTTTGTTCAATCCTTGAAAACGTGCGAGCATTGCGTGCGATAATTTGTTCCAATCGGTTGGTGGCATCAGCGCGTCTTGCCACTGAAGGTTGATCTGCTCCAAGTGTAGAATGCCTGCAGTCAGTGTTACGAGACAGGTGCCATTGGCCGTTGATAATGCTCCGCCGGTCTCCTGCTGCCGTTGGATGGTCTTTTGATCAGACAACTAACTTAGCACGGTGCCATGCAAAAGCGCAGCCACGAGGTCAATTTTCTTCTGATTGTCACTGACCCCAGAAGCGGTGACGTACACCTTCAAACTCGTCAACCACATCCGAACCGTCTGTCTCTTTGAGTTTACAGGATCGAATGGGTCAAGTGGAGCCGGACGAATTTTGGGTTTGCTCGAGAGTTTAGAATTTCTCTCGACGAGTACCGCCTCTCATGCGCATACGTTGTAAAGATCCTCCATCGTGATGTTGAGTTGTTGGAGAAGATAGGTATTGATCCCCTTGAGCACGGAGAGCCAGTTTGCCAGTTCCTCGTTGATCCGCGCCTGTTATCTAGTGCCACCTGTCGTCCCTACTGTCGTCATCAACGGCGTTGGTAGGGGTGGTCGGTTTACCGTTGTTGTTTCCACCACCGGATTGGTCGTCAAAGCCGTCGGGGTTGGTCGAGCTGCCGCATAGCCAGCCACGCCAACATTTGGTGCCTCTTTAGGATTTGTGTGTATCAGCACATTCTGCTCCTCCATCGGCAAAGTCGTCGTTGAAGACCCGCTGCTGGTCATTGGTTTTGCTCACTCACCTCATATCGCAGTTGCAAAGTCTACAAAGTCTTGACGCGCAAGATGCGCTGACGACTTGCGCGAGGTTATTCTCAGGATGGGTAAAGTAGTCCTCTGAATGAATACATCATCCGTGCTCCATTCGGCATAACACTTCCTCGCTGCTTCTACGTATTCACCATATACACTCTGTTGGGCATAACATCCACCTCCTGTACAAGTGAACAAAGATACAGGGTACGTGATAAAGGATATCCTTGGACATCGATGGCGTGGGAAAATGATCGACTATCTGGTCAAGTGGCACGGTGGTATGCCAAACGGAGCGTAGATGGTGAACAGGTAGTATTTGCGAGGCAGAACACGATTGAGAATTTGGGACACTTGAGCAAGTTATAATTAGCGGTAAGTGTGTTCGATGTTAAGTGTCAGAATAATCAAACATATCTATACAAGTGTCGAGTTACGAATGAGTCATACTTTGGGTTGTTGGATTGATTGTCGAGCGACGCGTGCAGAGTCACGTTGTGAGTGGTTGGATTCAAGAATGTCCGTCGAGAAATCGGGGATCTTCAAGAATCGACGATGAAGATACGAGATGCATCTTCATAAATCCAGATTCGTCTCGGTGCATCGAGAAGTCTTCTGAAAGGTCGTGATACTTCTGTTGTGGATTCGGGAGAGTGGTCACAGTCGTTGGAGGGTTTGGGAAGATTAACTGAGGGCGGGGGAAGTTGGCCGGTTTGCCCTCGACCATCAGACTGAATATCGCGGTCTCGCGATGTGATAGGCTCTTTGTGTCATAACACAAGTGCACTCTTCAAAATATTAGGGACTCTTGTACGTCTGGTACGTAACACACGGCTACGACGCCGCGCACAACAATTGAGAGGCCTCCGACAACCTCTCCCACGCTCTACCAGTGCGCGGCTTGAGAGGACCCTGAGTGTTAATAGAACGCACTATCAATGAATGTTACTAGGCGGTCTCAGAAATGTGTTTTTTGTTATGTTTTCAAACTAAAACCTGGGTAGATGCTTGAAATGCTGAAGGTAAATTGGGAGATCTAGGCTGGGTTCCGAAATGAACTAAAGGAGGTATGCGCTCGAACTTGAAGTTTTAGCGGTCAACTAATTAGTTAACTGCGCGAGGGATGGGTCGTTGAACTCTTCGAGGTAAGGCTTGTCTCAAAGAGGTAAGGGCTATTTTCCCGTGAGGTTTGAACTTATGAACTAATAGTTGAACTAATTAGTTAAGGATATGTAGATCAATGGGTCCTGAACCCAGGCCTCCCATCCTCACTTGTCACACGTACGGAAGTCGGTCGTGTTGCAGAGTCGCAGCGTAATGGTTTGTTTTTTCGAATGTTCACGCGACCGCCCGGGCTGCGCACACATGTGTTTTATTGGCTTGTTACTGTGGTGTACTCCGATTGCCCTCACACCCACATAATGGATGTTGTATGTTGCGGAGCTGCTGCACTTCGTGCACTCATTTGTCACATACAAGAGATTCACCTAAGGATTGCAGCTGTCATACGTGAAGTTCTATCTTCCCTCATACTCCGGATATTCTCTCGACTACACCATCGGCGCAACCACGATGGTGAATTCTGCGGCCATGACTGGCTGCTGGAGCTCCGATGTGGTCATCCTTTGCGCTTGTACAACATGTCAAGAATGACAGTGTCGACGTGGCATGGCATCCTCGCGGACTTGACCATGCACTGGACGTTACGGGACACGCAACTTGGAGCTCAGGAAAAACTACTCATTTGGTTGTAGTGCGTGTGCCACGGGCTATCCATGTGACAACTAATGGAGCGGTTTCAAGGAGGAGCAGCCATAATCCACTGCGTGCTTCGTGAAGTTTTCAATGCCCTAATACACCTTTTACCCCATATCATTCGTCAATACCATGAGGGTGATCCACCATTCGTCGCTTGGGACGGACACGCTGACTACCTATCGTACTTTGGACACTACGTCGGAGAAATTGATGGAACGCATATTCTAGCTATTGTACGTCGAACTGCGTACATCAACCGCCATCACCAGGTGTGGCAGAACGTGCTCGCCTCCTGCAACCCCGATTTACGTTTTACCTATGTCATGGTTGGATGGGAATGTTCCGCGCACGATACTCGCATGTTTACAAATTCGCTCCGCTGTGGATTCTGGTTACCCGCCGGGAAGTATGTTCTCGCTGACGCAGCATTCCCAGAGGGCTTCAGTTTGATGCCGCCTTATTGTGGAGTGCTCTATCACTTGCAGGAGTTTGGACATGGAGGGCAGAGACCGACGAACAACGCCAAAATTTTCAATCTGCACCAAGCATAAGCAAGATCTGTCATGGAACGATGCTTCGACGTTTTAAAAGCAAGGTTTAGAATTTTTCATGCATTGCCTCGATATGAGACTCGGTTCCAGAGCCAATTGGTCTACTCCTGCTTCGTGATGCACAACCCAATACAAGAGAGACAAGATGTTCATTTTCCGGGATGGATGAATCATGTTCCAGCACCAAATACAAGCATGGTGCCTATTCGCATCAGACCTCCTAGTCAACAGCATGGTGATTCGGTTATTGGGAGATTACGACGTACGATTGCAAGCGACATGTGGTCAAATTATATGATGCATGCTTCGGATGCTGAATTATTATTTTATATGTTTCTCTCTTTGCAATAATCAGTGCATAAATATCGAAATACAAATGATTAATAAGGTTAATGATTCAAATACATTGAATCCACTAGTCGTCACACGGATCTTCTCTTGCCTGCAAACGAGCACCATCATCACCACCATCATCCACCTCATCCTTCGTGCGCTTCTCCCACTCCTCGACTTTATCGTTCTCATATCAACGTGCGTTACCATTACACACAGAACATGGTGGAAAAGGGACATGTGGTGTTGTAGCACAATAGCACGTGCCACATGCTTGTAGAGTGCTTGAGCAAAGTGCGTCTAGTGGATTCACACGTGATGAGCATGGCCGGACATGAGATGACCAGCTCTGAAGGGCTGGAGGGCACAGCGGAAGATGAGTCAAAGCAAGCAAGAGCAGCGGGCATGGAAGGTGCAAGGGGGAGAATGTTGTATTCTTTCCCTCAAGTCCCGCACCTAGGCACTCCACTTGCAGCATCGCGAGTGGTGATCCCGGCACAAAGGCCCTAGGCCGGAGTGTCCGCACTGAGCACACAGAGGTACATCCAACATGCCCCCAGGGTACGATCTCGTCACTCGCGAGTATCGCTTGTGATGCAGTAGCTGACCCTGTGGTCATCAGACCTAGCACTGAGGCGTGTGCACTTGCCACTAAGAGCTCTCCCTCTACGACGCCTGATCCCGGCACACTGAGGGAAGCTCTCTCATGAGAGGATGCTGACGCCTGGTATGCTGCCTGTGAGGATAAGCTTCGTGCCATCCAAGAGCACGGATTTTATGAGCTAGTCGACCTTCCACCTAGGAGGAAGGCTATTCAGGTCAAGTGGGTATTTTGCAAGAAAGTGAGGCTAGATGGATCACTGGAACGCCACAATGCTTGTTTGGTCGTCAAGGGATACTCTTAGATCGAGGGCATCGATTGCAGTGACACCTTTGCCCCTGTCGGCCGTATGACCTCAGCTCTCACTCTGTTCCGTGTAGAGGCTCACCATGACTGGGAATTGTACCAGATGGACGTGAACAATGCGTTCCTCCATGGCTCTCTAGATGAGGAGATTTACATGGCTCAGCCACCTGGCTTTGAGGACAGTGACAAGGTTTAGCGCTTGCGCAAGTCCTTGTACGGCCTCAAGCTGTCACCTCGGTGCTGGAACCAGGAGATCACTGGCACCCTCACTCATGCGGGATATGTACAGAGTGAGGCAAATGCCTCTCTCTTTATTCGATGGACGCCTGAGCGGTTCACCGCCATCCTGGTCTATGTAGACGACCTTCTCATCGCGTCTCCATCCATGGAGGCCGAGAAGGAGGCCAAGGCAGTCCTCTAGACTGCCTAAAGGATGAAGGATCTTGGTCCTGCAACAGTGTTTCTTGGCATGGAGATTGTGCGAGACCGCAAACGTTGGACACTACTGCTGCATCAGGCCGGATACGCATGTGTTGTGGGGGAGCGCTTCAGTGACCTCCTTGGCGCAGTGCCCATGGCCTCCACACCTCTCACACCTAACGGGCAGGATTTCCTAAAGGTCGAAGACCCTACACAGCTGGGGGAGACAATGGATGTGACGTTGTACCTTCGTTTCATCAGATCTGTGATGTACCTGGCTACTACCACACGCCCCGACATCGCCTGCATCATCAACCTCCTGGCACAGATTTTGCAGGCTCCATGTTCTAGAGCCCTTCATGTGGCTGTGCGAGTGGTGCAGTATGAACCGTACCTCGGACTCTGCTTTCGCCGGCAGTGTTTGGTGGTTCTTGACGACTACACCGACAACGACTGGGCTTGGAGTCCAGATGGACATAGTCGCACCGGTTACGTGTTCCTGCTTGGTTGTATCAATGTGTCCTCGTGTACTGGGAAGCAGGGCTTCATTGCACGTAGCTTGTCGGAGGCAAAGTATGTTACTCTGGTTGCAGGGGCTGCTAAGGCAGTGTAGCTACAGCACCTATTCCTTTAGCTGGGTCAGTAAGTACCCGCCATTGTGCTTTGTTGCGACAACCAAAGTGCTCTTGCCGTTGCAGAGAACTCTCGTGTCTTTCACGATCGGAAAAAGCACATTGCGGTTGAGCATCACTTTGTGTGTGATCTGGTGGAGCGACACATGATCTCCGTCATATGGGCTGGCACTGACATGCAGCGAGCTGACTTCTTGACGAAGGCACTAACATGCGGGAAGTTTTTGGTGGCCATTCATTCTGTTGGGCTACGCCCCACACTCAACTACTTGAGTGTGGGGTGTGTCTGTGTCTATGTCATGACTATTTCTGCACTTGTTGTTGTACTCGTTTCAGTGTTGCACGTGTATGGACATGCGTACCATTGGGTCGTGGACGAGTGTTGTGATTTGTGACGTTCTTGTAGACCTGTACAGTTTACTGTGACCACTCAGCCGTGTCCATGCGCGTGCACACCCCTGATGCGGACCCAGGTGGTACCGATGCGTCGTCTGGTGGTGGACTATCAGCTTGGAACTGAACGACGATCGTCTCACAGCAGTGGACGCTGCCTAGGACCTCTTGTAGTTTTTCTGCAGCACGTAGGAGTTTATCCGTGGACTGGCCGTGGGCCTGATTTGCAAGTTTTTGCATTTTGTATCCACGTTTTTATGCCAGATACATGCATGTGACCAGTCGTAGTGTCTGGATTGTGATTCTGCACGTCTAGGTTTAGACGGCGTAGCGTTCTGACATGTCTACGCTGAGTTACGGCCAAAAACGTGGTTTTGGGCCGGTTTTAGGATAGACCTTGTGTTGCCGCGTGCGACACCCGCCGTGCGCCACGCCAGATACTTATGTCATGGACCTGCCATTTGTCATTTATCTCTTCAAATGCTATTGAAGCATTATGACACTTGTGTCTCATGGCCACACCCTTGCCGTTATGTGTATGACTTGTGAATGTCGTCATCGTCTGACCCAGTATTGATGTCTTGTCAGCGGTTGTGTCGCTACGAAGCTTCCACGCATCCTTTCACTGACACACTTCAAACGCATATCTAAGCACATCTGAAAGGCAGAAAATTAGTCCAGTACCTATGTTTTGTGCCTTGCAAGCTTCTCAAACACGTTTGTCTCTCCTATGATAGCTGTCGCATCATATACTTGCTGAATGTTATAATGTTGCACATACGTGTGGATTTTCATAATACTGTACATCCCCAGAAGCTTCCTAGCTAATGTCATGAGCTAATTATGGGAAACCATTCGATCACACTCAAGCGTTCCAAAGCACGACCAAGGATCAAGTGTGCATATCAGCCAAGATAGGCGCTCTGTCTCATGCGACGCAGACTCCGAATCGACTATCCTAAGGCGTGAACCGACGCATTGATTTTGCTATTGATTCTATGATCCCGCTCGTTTGGCTAGCAGGAGGCGGCGCAACAATTGGTTGTGCCAGTGCTTGCAAATGCTTGCGAGTGCGCCAAAACGCCTTTGAAGAATCACAAGAGGAATCAAAGCTAAGACGCACTTTGAAGACGTTCATTGTAAAACCACTTCTAAAAAAAGTGTCCCTAAATCGAAAAAAGGTTTCTACAGTCAAGGAAAATAATCGGATCGTTTAGAAATTGGCCAAAATCACACGCGTCGCTTGACGTCGCATTATTCGGGAGGTACGCAGTGGGAGGGTGGCCCATCGGAGTAGGATGAGCCTCTACAAAATCAGGACGTTCACCCGTCGATGTCGGAAGGGCGACATTTGTGAAAATTGCAGGCACGGCTGCTAGGTCCCACTGATTTGAACCAGTTCCTCAATGAAAGAATCACAAAATAAACCACCGGCGCAAAATCACAGTGCCGTTTCACCCCCCTAGTGGAAGTGTTGGTAGTAGCGCATCCAAACCAGGAAATGGACATCTGCCGTGTTCTCTTGTCACAGAATTCAGTATTCAACGATGTTTTGCGCCCGCCACGTAGGCTTTGCGAGCTGACATGGCCTCGAGCGAGCTGACTGGACCGGTTGCGATCCCGCCAAGATTTTTTGCGAGACTAGCGATGCTTTCGTCAACTTTTGGCGGTGGTTGAAGCCTTCATCCTTCAGTGAAGCCAAGGCAGGAGGTCCAAAATGGCTGATTTCGCTGAAGGATTATAGTCAAATCGTCAGTGAAGTAGGGTTTTGACCATCGAATTCAGTGAAGTCGAAGAATGAACAAAATCGCGTTTTAATAAATCTATCGGATGTCATTGGTGGATATATCACGTCTGCTCCATCCGTTTTTTAAGGTGGAGCACCCCCCACGCGTCGTATCGCCTCTTCCGGCGTGGATGAAAGAAGTCAGTGAAAGATCAAAGAATCTCAGTGAAGACCACAAAAGGGAGAGAAAAAGCCGGAAGAAGGCGGTTAATACACTCTAGATGAAAGAAGGCACTGACACCAGGAATGGATGTCACTTTCTTTCAACTATGCGAAAAACATGGCCAGACCGTTGAATACTGAATTCTGTGACAAGAGAACACGGCAATCGTCTGCCGGCCGACCTCTGGCTGCGACGGCAAGATACTGTGGTCAATGAGTAGCTGAAACTTATCTTGTCTCTGAAACTACGCCTAGTTGATGACGGTTAGGGCAAAACCGTCATCCAATGCGAGGCTGATTGCAGACAGGTTTGGATTCGTCAAAGGCTGGCGGTTAAATGGTGTGGCGCTTCAGTCGTTGGTGGAGCCATCTAGTGC